>MKYW01000076.1:164403-183714 GCA_015776835.1 Aphidius ervi
ATTTACTCTATGATGAAATATAAAAATGAATTTTCAATTTAAAAAAAAAAAAAAAAAATTCATTTCTCGAGCACTCAACGGATATTTGATTATTTTCAATTTTTTTTTTTATCATTTTATATTTTAAATTAAATTTGATCTCTAATTAGAAAAATTTTAAAATTTTTTCTATATAAAAATTTAATTAAATAAAAAAATTATGTAAATAAATATTTTTTTTTCATAATAAAATGAAATATAAAAATTTAAATTAATTAAAAATAGGCAAATATTAATGCAATATTAAATTTTTTATATAATTACATTAAAATATGGAATTTTATTTTGAAAAAAAAAAAGTATGAATTTTTTAACAAACAAAAATTGAATATTTCTTTTTTTGCTATTTCTTTTAGATTAAAAAATAATTAATTTATATTTAATATTTTAAAATAAACAGTACATTATAAATTTATAATGATAAAAAAATTATATATTAATTTAAAATCAGTAAAGCTGAACGACAATTAGGCCACAAAACGGATCCACTAGATCGAAACGTATTTTATATTCGCAATGCGTAACGCACAAATGCGTGCCAGGAATATATTAATTTATATTTAATAATAAGATATATATTTTATTATATATCAACATCAATACTATAATTAAAAAAAAAATAAATATATATATATATATTGACTGTTAGCTGACCTTGTATGCGTACTGATCAAACATCCTGCAAACGTCTAGGTCACCACTTAGCATCGAGTATCCAGCGTCCATGCTGTCCTGTTGTTGTCTCCTTTTTGATTTTTTATATTTTTTTTATATTTTTCTAAACTTTGTCTATAATAATTAGTTCCCCGTTGATTAATTTTTATTTTTAATTTGTTCTTAAATATTTTTTAAATATCTTTTTACGTTTTTTCTTTTTTCTCTTATTTTAATTAAATTTTTTTTTTTTTTATTTTATTTCCAACACACATACACTAACACAATTTTACCTGAATAAATTTAATTTTATTAAAGTTATATTGTCACTCATTTTCTACACTTGCACTTGAGTTTTAATTAATATTTTTTGCAATTTTAATTTAACTGTTTTTAAAAATACAATATTTTAATTTTTTCACTGTTTTTTTTTTTTTTGTTGTTCAAGTTTTAATTATTATATAAAAAAAATATCAAGAGTTTCAAGTAATTAATGATATTTAAAATGACCTTGAATAAATTCACATGTTAGAATGTACATATCGACAGTTCAACAAAGTCTTTAAATCAGATATCGCATGAAAAAGAGTTGAAAAAAAAAATAAAAAAACAATACAATCCTTTTTTTTAATTATCTTTTTTAAAAAAATATAAATTCAAAAATATATATTCAAGTATACAGCATTGACCTTATTTAAACCAACAACACAAATTAAAAAAATTCACATTAATTATGATAATATTATCCAATTTGTGAGCACATGAATAAAAATAAAATTAAAATATATAAAACCACCAGTTTTAATCACACAAAAATGAAAAAAAAAAATGTATATTTGATTATTTAATGACAATATTAAAACACATTAACATCCATGTATATGTCAAGGATAAATATCACTGACAAGTTAAATCCCTTGTATGACAAGTCAAGTTCACACGTGTATACAAATTTATAAAGCAACGTGTCGAGTGACACGCGGCAATCTAACGCAATCACACAATCGAAATCAACAAATTAACCAATTTTTTATTAAATCATTAGTAAACAAAAATAAAAAAATTATTTATTTTTTTTATCAACACTATTATTAAGTAAGTAATTAAGTCCAAATAAATTATATATAGACATAGAAAAAGAGAGAGAGAGAGTAAAAAAGGTGGGAAAAAAAAAAAAATGTGGAAATTTTTTTTTTTAAATTGTTAATATNTTTTAATTTTTTTTTTTAATTTGAAAATTAATTTAATAAACTGTAAAAATATATATGTATATTTAAATTCAGTTTTTGTGTATTTTTAGAAAATTTTTGTCGTCTTGTGTGCGCGATATGCGTGGTGCTGCTGCTTGGCTAGTCACCTTGCTTGAAAATGTGCGCGGGGATGTACTTTTTATCCCCTCTTAAAAAGTTAACTAAAATCCACCACCACCACCACCACCATCACCATCTAGACTACCATCATCCACCACTCTTCTTCATTCTGTATCCCCCATTTTATATAAAACCATCACTGCCACCAACAACACCACCAACGTCTCGCCATTTTCATCTCACTTTATTGTCTGACTTTTCTACCTCACGATTCGTCCAATCTTTCATGCGCAGTTAATATCACATTTAAGAATAGCCCGCGTCGAAAAATATATTTTCATTTTTTCTATTTTTTTGCTATATCAACCCCTTAACATCCCCCTCATTTTCTTATATATATATATATATCCATATATATACATTTTTTTTAATTTTTTTTTTTAACTTTACTTTATACTTTACTTCGAGAAAGAAAATTAAATTTTTCATTTTCAATATATTATCTTGATAATGAAAAAAAAGAAAAATTTTATTTTTCATTTGATAATAAATTTTAATTTTATATTTCTTATATATTATTTTATTATTATATGAAAAAAACAGGACTTTATTTTTTATCTTTTCTTGGATGATTATTTTTCTTGTATATATATATATATATTTTTTTCTGTGTATTATTTATCATCGTGGTGATAGAATGTAATTATACCAAACCACCAAAACCTCTCTTCTATCTCTTTGCCACCCCCCTTCTCCCTTGCCTCCCTCTGGCCCACCTCACCCGACAAAGTATCTTCTACGATCGATAATTCATTACTATCTCAACGATTTTACCAACACATATATATATGAATTTACACATACACATGTAATGCCAACAATTTCGAGTTTAATAACAACTTTGTTACAACGTAGTTTCGTACACGTAATATACGAATTTAATTACAGCAATTAAAGTTGATTAATTAGTTTTTTTTTTTATGTAATTTTTTTACAAGATGATGCAATAGACATTTATAAAGTAGAATTAAAAGTTTAATTGAAAAAAAAAATTATAATTTGATATGATAAAAATTATTTTCTGTTAATTAAATTGTTTTTTTTTTTTTATTTATTTTTTTTATTTTAGTTGTGTTAGGCATTGAGTAGATTAGATAAATTTAATGATTATTCAGTGGAAAATTAATCAAATGAAATTACACAAATTATGATTATATCATAGTGGAAAATTTATGATTAAATTATAAAAGTAGATTGAAGGTAAATATGCGTAAGTGCTGATGAAAAAAATATTTGTTTGGAAATTTAGAAAAAAATGTCACAATGGTTTTGTTATTGTTTTAGGGAAAAATGGATATAAGCTTTTTTAGGATAATTTGTGCTGGAGATTTGTCTGTTTACTAGTGACACATGAGCTTTTTTATTATTAAAGAAAAAAATTTATTTATGAATTTGTAAAAAAAAGAGAAAAAATTTTATTTTTTATTTTTTGTTAATAATTTAAATTAAATAGACAAAATTATTTATTAATAATTTTATTAGTTTTATTTAATTTGTTTATTTAATTATATTTATAAATTTTTAATTAAAAAAAATTTTAAGAAAGGAAATTAATAGATGACAAAAAATTAAGTAGTACAAGTCAATAATGTCAGACGAGCTTTTTTTGTTTTTTTTCTTGAATTTACGTGTATAAATAAAAAAAAAATATATATAAATTTAAATATATAGTTAATTTATAATAATTTTAGTATAATTTAAAAATATTTATTATTAAATTAAATATTCCAGTAGTACAAGTCAAGCAATATCAACCTAAAAATAACCTTCTAAAATTTCCAAATAAAAAAAACGAAAAAAAACCACAATAAAATTATGCCACGACCAAAAACAAATATATATCTTAATATCAATAATAAAAACACACAATATATAATAATAAATCATAATAATAATATTAAAATCACGTGTTAAAGTAAAGTGGCATATATAGCCACGTGTAGAGTTTTCATTCATGAAACTACCTCAAACGATTGTGAGTGTAAACGAGTGAGTGAGCAAAGCAAAAAGACAAAGTAAGTAAAAAAAAAAAAAACACAAGTGAGTAAAAGTAAGTGAGANAAAAAAAAAAAAAATACATATAAAATGCCAGAAGGCACCACACACAACTGAACCAACCAAGTGCGAATAAAATGAGAGAAAAATGAGAATGGTTTGACATAATATAAAAGACGTTGGTGTTGGATATATATAAAAAAAAAAAATAATGATAACAACAATAAAATACCACGTGTGTATTCAAGACTAGACATGAAGGCACCAAAGTAAGCAAAGTAAAAGTACCCACATTGCAATACGATTACACCAAAGTACACTGGTGTGTTTGGTGAGTTGTATAGTTACTTCAATGCTTACATTAAGTTTACATGCTGTGGGGGCTTTTGGTTCTCCCCATGAGTATATTTTATCATTCTCACTCACAACACTGAACACACATACACACACTTAAATATATATTTTATCATTCTCATATACACTCAACAGATAAACCAAGTGATTCTAAAAATCCAGGGTCAACCATTGATGCCAAAATGTTGAGCAATGTTTGTCCTACTTGCAGTTGAAAATATTTTTCTTTATTCACAACTTCTTTTGACTTGTCTTGGAACCAATCTTGCCACTTTTGTCTCTCTCTCAGTTTTATATTTTTTCTTTTTACTTGCTTTTTTTTTTTTTTTTTTTTNTTCACTTTTATCCAATCTTTTATTATTTGGTCTTTTTCTTTTTTTTTTTTTCTTTGATATATATGCCACCCTTATTATCATCCTTATCTCACTTGTGGATACTACATCACGTGCTACCCTATTCAGTATTTTTTTTTTATTTTTTTTCTTCTCAAATGAAAATTTAACCCTTTTTTTTTAACTTATTTTATTTATATATTTTTTTTTTATATAATATACAAGATTTTATTTTATCATCTTCATTTATCACTATTGACTCAGTGTCATTTGTCATTGTCCTTTGACCCATATCGATTTTTCAGCTATACGTGACCTGGGACAATATTATTTTTATTTTTTTATTTTTCATTTTTATTCTTACGACATTATCCCCCACGTATTTTCTCAAGTACATGTTTTATTATTGGCTTTAAATTTACTTTTTTTTTTTGTTACTATATATTTACTCTCATTATTCTTCTTCATTTTAAGATACTGTATAAATATGTATTATATTAATGTGTATAGTCTTTGATCTTGTTTAATGGAAAATTTAGTTTCATCTTCTTATCTACTTAATTTCTTTGTTTTTTGTTTTTAAGATGATTAAAAATTGAAAAAAAAAAAATATATATATATATCCATTAGTGTCAGTATAAATTACATGTAATAATGATTTTATTATAAACCTATTAAAAATATTATCTTGAAAAAAAGTTTTACTATTTTATAATTAAATTTTACACTTAACGTTTGTTCGAAAAAAAAAAAATGAAATAATAAAATTATTTTATTAATTGAAAATTTGTTTATATATGGATATTACAGTGGCGTTTTTTCATAAAACGGGGAAGGTAAATTTTAAAAAATATATATTTTTACGTTATGAAGAGAGGAGAAGAAAAATAGAGCAAAAAAAATAATCAATAAAAAATTCATGTCGATGTGTTATCATCACTGCACGTCTCAAATATTTGTAAAATAAAACAAAATTTGTAGCGATGATGATGACAAAGATAATGATAAATAGCTAAAATTATTAATGAGAAAAAAAAAAAAATAATAGAGTTAATATATAAAATATAGTTGTATTGTTGGAAAATTTAACACAGACATATAAAAATAATGTCGCGCGCGCATCACCCACGGGAATCAATATCCGCGAATTCTCCACCTGCCAAAACACAACACACACACACATACACACACACACAACGTTAACATATCTCTCCCCTTGATTTCCCTCAATCCAACCCCCGTCTAACCAAGAGGTACATTCACCCAACCCCCCTTGTATATATGCAGTCTGATAAATGTGATTTTGAGAAGAGGAGAAATATTTCCCCTGCCAACACATTTTTCCCTCTTCAATATTCTCATACTCTTTTTTCTTTTTTAGTAAACACCCCAATTTTACTACCACCTCTTTTTTCATCTATCGCCCATTTTAACTCTTCTACATATATATATACAACTACAAAACATTCAATTTCAACATCAACTTAAAACGAAATAGATTTTACAGCCGACACACACACACATCTGAAAATAGTATTTTTTTTTTTTTCTTTTTTTAATTTATATTTTATTAAATTTATCTTTATTTTTTAGTATTTTATTTATAAAGCTTTTTTTTAATGAAAAAATAAAAGACATACTTTACTTATTTATATCTAGATTTTTTTTTTTATCTATTTAATTTAATTTAATTTATTTATTTAAAATTTATAATGTAATTTTATTTTTATTTTTTTTTCTCTTTTTGATACTGTGTTAGAAAATTTAAAAATAAAAAAAGTATAAATGGGAGAAAAATTACAAGCCATTTCAATCGCGTTTCCAATTTCATTTGAACTGATGGTACACCCTCTTTGTGCTACCACCCACAAGAGTCCCTCCCTCTCACGCACTTGCTCTTTGATCCCGTGTATGCATCGTCGAAGGGGTGATATAAATAAATAAATATATATAAAAAAGAGCCAAGGTAGACAAGAGAATACATATATTTTCAAAAGATATATTTATTTTTTTTTTTTGTTCATTTTTCTTCTCTGTTATCGTTGAATATATATATGCAATTTTTTTTTTTTTTCTTTTCATTCATTTAAATATACTTTATCTTTATTTCTTTTGAAAATTTACTTCTCTTCACACAACGATATTTTTTCATTTTATATTTTTTTATTATTATATTTTGTTCAATTTATGATCGTCTTCAAGATTCTATGAAAAATTCTTATTGGCATTTTATGATGATAAAAGAAGGGTAGAATAACCAGGCTACAAGTTAAATTGAAATGTATTGGTTCGATTTAGAAAAAAGCAAAAGAAAAAAAAAAAAACATTTCTTTGATCAAAGTAATCTTTTTTACTTGATAATATTGAACGATTAATTTTCATGAATAGAGTTATATTCATGATAATCTTCAAAGAATATTATTTTTTATTTTTTTTAATATAGCTTGGTATTATTACAATTATTATCATTGCACATATAAATATATTTTCATCAGTCAAGTATAAGACATGTGTGTCACATCTTCAATATAGTTACATAGCTTCCATTAAAAGTCTCTTTGATCTTGTCTAAAAAGGCACACATTTAATCACATTTTTAAGGAAAAAACATTACCCAGAATATTTTTTTTTCTGCACAAAAATATTATTTTCCTTTTTTTTTAACCAAGCAAAAAACAATTTTTTTTTCTTTACTATTTTTTAATTTTAAAATAAGATTGTTTGTTGTTATTTTTTTAAAAAATGTTATCTATCTTAGTGCACATATTTTTTCTTTGATATAAAAAAAACAGGATCATTTTTAAGAAATATTTTTAAAATTGTTTTTTCGAAATAATTATTCTGGCTTTCTAAAAATTTATTAGACAATTGTTTTTATATTTTTTTTTACTGTTATATTGTGATTCTGACTGAGTATTGAAAAACACTGGCAATAATCCTTAAAAAAAATTAACTAAATGTATTTTCAAAATTTAAATTCTACTAATCATCTTGAAATAATTAATTTTCCAATAAAAAAAAAAGCTTTCTTTTTACAATTTTAAATATAAAATAAAGTTATTCTTTTGATAGAATGATATTTAAAAAATATAGATCTAAAAAACACTTTCAATTTTGATTGGGTATAATTAATTAACATCTTGGATGAAAAAATAATTAATTTTTTACTTAGTAGTTATTTTTTTTGTGTAATATTTTGACTGTAAATTTTTTGCTGAAGATATTAATGACCATATACATTTAACAAATTCAAATGATAAACCAACTTTTTGTTCAATTTGAATTATATTATTTAAATTGACTGGTAATTTTAATTTCTTTTTTTTATGAGACAGCTGAGATCTGTCACTCTGATGTCAGTTAAACTGAAATTAAAAATAAATATATTAATAAAAAATTTATCTGATATTATGAAAGATTTAATATTTTCTTCCTGCTTTCAAACACCTGCGTCATGTGTCAAAAACAAATCAAAATTCTTGTCACAATATAAATGTGTAACACTTGTTTGAAAAATTTAAATAATTTCTTTAAAATAATAAGGGTTCAAATTTAATATATTTACAACATTTAAACATACAAATATAAAATTTATATTTTTAACATTTAACAAAATAACTAATGATAAATTAAAATTTGAAAAAAAATAATTAATTTATTTATCGTTAAATTGAAATATGAAATAATAAATAATTCAAAAATACAATTTTCAAATTGGATAATATTTATAATTCTGAGGGTTGTAAATTAAAATTGAAATATACATGGTAATTTTATCCACTCGTTGCTTGATTTATATCAATTTTAAAAAACTCATAATTCAAATTGTTTAATTTAATTTTAAATTATTAAAAAAATATGTAAATATTTACAAAATAAAAAAAAAAAGATAATAAATTTTTTATTTTGTTTACAATGTAACACTTGACTGATCGTTTTTTATTTCCATTTATAAATTTTTATATTTATATTTTCATTTACCAAAATACAATTATTAACATTTTGATATCACTTATCATTTTACGGTCCAAACAAAAATAATTGAGGTAGAAAATGACCCGACTTAAAACCCTTTTTAGTGTATTTCAAAATTTACATAGGAGGGTTCGTAGGATCATAGGATCATAAGAAAACCAAAAAAATATCAACAATGTTAAGCTTTGATGAAAGGTCAAAATAACCTTTTGTAATTGAATTTTTGTCTAGATAAATTTGAGATAACTATTTTTAAAAAAATTGAATTATTAGAAAAAAAAAAATTTGTATTTTGAAGTGACAAATAATATTTACTATGCATAATTTTGAATATCCCCTAAGGATCATGGATCGGTGTGGAAAAGGGGGAAGTTAGATGGCCAATTAAAAAAAAGAAAAAAAAAATTTAACAATATATTTGCATCAATAATTGGGAGTTTAAAAAATTGATAAATTTTTTTTTTTTATGATTTAATATTGAGTAATTAATTTTCTCAAATATTTTGTTTGAATTAATTTTTTTGAATGTCATTTCATACTTGAATAAAAAAGAAAATCCATCTGACTTTTAATAATAAATAAACACACAACTATAAAAATTAATAAACTAAAAAATAAATCATAAAAAAAAATAATAAAAAACATTAAAATTAAATTCTTGGTAAATTTAATATAACTCAGTTTGAATAAATATTCCATCACATGTGTACATCGAGAGAGAAAGAAGGAAGAGAGCAAGAGAGAGCAAAAAAAATTATTTCATGAAAAATTTAAAAAATAAATAAAAAATACCAGTAAAAATGGAAATTTTTTTATATCGTGATGAGAAATAATTAAAACTGAAAAAACAATGTTAAATAAACAGAAAAAAAATAATATTTACAAAAAAAATATGAATATATTAATTCAAAGTACTGGCAGTATTTCATCAATAATAAAAAAAAAATATATATGTCCTCGTAAAATATAAAATATTTAAAAAGGATAAAAATAATTTAAAAAAAAAAAAACACATTTGATGGTATTATCTGGATTTTTTACAACGAGCACATAAAAACTCATGTAACTTGAGAATATTGTATAAAAATATTCAGAGACATTATCATCATAAAAAAGAAAAAATATAAATGCAAAAATAAATTATCATTTAAAAAGAATAAAATTAATTTTCCTTTTAACATTATTATAATTTATTTAAAAATAATATATTCAAAACAGAAAAAAAAAAAATCGATTGATTATTCACCCTATTTGTAATTAAAATAACAATAATAATAATCATACTAATTTAAATTATTTTTTATTTAAAATAATATAATTTGAATGTTTTAAAAATATTTTAAATTTTCCATCAAGACAAAAAGAAAAAATAATAAAACTTAAGAAAATGAATAAAAGAGGCTTTTTGATGGAAAATGAGAGAAAAAAAAAAAAATCTTAAAAATAATCATCGCATAAATAACGAGGTATAAAAGTTACCTCTAATAATACAAGTAACAATACGAATAGGGGGTGAGAAGATGAGAGGATGAGAGGGTGAAAGGGAGGTGGGATGGGTTTTTGAGGGTGGAAAAGAAAAAGAAGGGTGGAAAAATAAAATGAAAAAACATAAAAATAAAAATAAAAATATAGGGAGAGAGAGGAGTACTCATGGACGAACGAGAAAATGGTTATAAGGAGGGTTGTTAAACAGGGCTGCGGAAAGGGAGGATTTTAGGGAGGGCTGATAGAGGGTTACCCGAGGGGTGGAAAAGACTTCGCACCGAACAGAATCGCGAGTGAAGTATGAATAATGCATTATTTTATTTATTTTTTTTTTTTTTTTAATTTTTTTTTAACAGTGTTGCTCAACTTCTTGGTGGTACATATACTAAAAAAGATAAAATATATATAGATCTACGCATAATGTAATAAAAAAAAAAATAAAAATCTATATACACACCCTTCCAATGAGTTGAAATATATTTTTTTTTTATTTTCGTTTTTCAAGCTTCCTTCAATTTTCATTATTTATTTTGGTTTTTTTATTTTTTGTATATAAATATTGATAAATTTTAAATTTTTTTTTTTTTTAATTTTATTCTAAACAATATAAAAAAAATGTATTTATTTATTTATTTTTTTTTTTGATATAAATTTATTGACATACAAATTTAAAAAAAAAAAATCCTTTTAACGTTAAATTTTTATAAAAAGTTTCTTCATAAAGCATGAAGATAAAAAATCATAAATTAAAATATATATTCATTATTTGGCTAAAAAAAAAAAAAAATAAAACAAAAAAAAATTCAAGATAAAAATTTTTATAAAAATAAAAAATAAAAACTTTATGATTTATTATTTTCTTATTTTTATTTTAGATCGAAATTATGCAATGTGAATATATGATAATGGAATATAATGAGACAAGAAAAATTGCTTTATCGATAAAGTTAAAAATGTATAAAAAAAAATAAAATAAAAATATCTAGAAAAAAAGATATTAAATAAAATATAAAGTAAATTTTTTATAATGGTTTGAAATCCAAGATGTTTTGATGGGTAATCGGGTCAGTGTAACATACTTTGTAGTACACAAAGCCGGATGTAATTCCAGTACAAATGTGTGAGTATTTGACCCGACGGAGGTTGTGTTTCCGGCAAGATGAATCGCCAATTCCGGACGTGCCAACACCAGCAGTGCCACACTGGCAGCAGCAGTAGCCAAGCCAAGCCACACAGTAGTGGTTTCAACTGGCGCTTATATACATCAACTGGAAAATATATATATATATTTACTGCAAATGCACACTGTAAAACTTTATTCTATTGACGTAACGTAAGCTACAAGAGCTGCCTCCCGGGGGTTAACAAACCTCTGCTCCATTTCCTACATCAAAACAAGTAGGTCTAGTTCAAGGTCTCAAATGAAAACAATTTCATGGTCAAGCAATTAATATTGTTAAAGCGAATCTACTTGAATTTTTTATATTATTATTTTTAGATATTATCTAAATGTTTTTTTTTAATTTTCTATATTCATATTTTTATTGATTTTATTTAATTAATTTTTTTATTTAAAGTCTTTAAATTGTGTATTATTATTAAAATATTTTAAAAATATTTATTATGATTTATGATAAATAAATAAATATACAATTGTTAGTCTTTAATTAAAATTTATAATTAATTATGAAAATATATATAAAATATTTTTATAACAATTTTTGATACATTTATAATTAATTAATTTAAAAATAAATTAATTGTGTATTTTAATGATTCAATTTGATTATTATTTTAAATTTTAAATATTGTATAAATTATTTATTGAATTAATCTATTAATAATATGTCTTAAAAATAAATTATGATAAATAAAAAATTCAATTTTATATTTTCAATTTATTCTGATGAATTTAATAATAAATTTATCAGTAATTAATTAATTAATATATTGTGACTAAATCATTCTATTATTTTAAAAATTAATATTAATAATTAAAAAAATATTTTGCATATTTAATTAATTTAAAGTTATTTTTTTTACTTTTAAATATTTTAAATTTTCTACCAATTTTTTTGTTTTCTCGCATGATTCATAAAATATTTAGACTCATAATCTTTGAAAATTTATTTTTATTTATCTAATTATCTATTAATTATGTAATGTAATTTGTTGATAATAATATACCAAACTATTTTTACATGTATGCGCTCTACAAAGCAATGCCCATGTCATAATATTAAAAAAGCAATAAAAAAAAAAAAACTATATATTCTATGATGTTCATAGAATATTATATCAAATGAAGTGTGTTGTTAAATTGTGCATCTTTTTAGTAACAAGATAGGTATTCTAGTGTGTTGGTTAATATTATGATTCACACGATTAAACGACAAAGCTTTTGAGTTAAGTGAAGGGCAATTTTCAAGTGAATGAACATAGCTATTGTAAATTATTTAATATATATTATATAGATATATATTAACGTGTGGTTTTTTAAATTTTCAATGATGTTACTAATGTTGCATGAATTTTTAAAATAAACAAAATCATTATAACAAAAAAAAAAAAACCAAGACGTTTTCATTTGTTTTATTTATCAAGATGATGTCAACCGATAGACATGGGTATGTCATTTCAAAAAACAAATAGCTAAATAAACTTTAGAGCATTTTTAATTTTTTAAAATTAATTTTACAGTAATCCAAGACCAATGCCTGTTGATATTGTTGATAAACTAATTGGATCTGGTCGTTGGCAATTATTATTAACAATAATATTAAGTTTTTGTACATTTACACATATGTTAAATACTGGAACTGAAGCATTGATGCGTCCAGATGGTTGGTGGTGTAAAAAACCAACATTTTTAAATAACTGGACAAATGCCCAGTGGATTAGTTACAGTCACAGTTCAGATTCAGTAAATCAAATTCAACATAAACATAATTTATAAATATATATAATTTTAAATTTGTTGTTTTTCTTTACAGTGTGTTGGTGTTTGTAACAGAAATCTTTGGGATCATCAAGTTCTTGCTGATGGTCATTTTCAAGGTTGTGAAATTTATGATATTGATTATAAAATTTTGATTAATATGAATTACAATGACAGACCACCAATGACAACAAATAAAAAAATAACTTGTCCATATGGCATTTATTACAGTTCACTTGGTGGTCAAAGTCTTGCTCAAAAGGTAACCAAATAAAAATAAAATCAACAACCACCTTTAATAATAAATCAAAAAACAGTAAAACAATATTATTTTGACAGTTTAATAGAGGATGTTTAAATGGAAAAGTAATGTCAAATATGTGGCAATCATCAAGTACATTTGGTAGAATAATTGGTTATATATTTATGGGAATTCTTGGTGATTGGATTGGTAGAAAACCTGTTATACTTATATCATGTGGTCTTGCACCAATAACAGCTTTAATTGTTGCACTATCAAATACATATAGTCTTTTTGTTGTATCAAGTATTGTCAATGGTTTTTTTGACGGTGGTTTTTCTCTGCCACTTGTTCTCATCATGGAAACAAGTACAAATCAACATAGATCTGGTTTACTAGTCATTGGCTGCTGTTGTTTTGCCCTGGGAATTGGTAAATATTCTCCCAAAATTAAAGGACATTAAACAATCCAAAATAATTGATGATTAATTTCAGGTTTAACACCGTCAATTAATAATTTATTTCATTCATATGATTTAATGTTAATTTTGTTAAACACAACTCTTCTTGCAATATTTCCATTCAAAAATATAATTCCTGAATCACCAAGTTGGCTATTTTGTAAAAATAAATTACATGAACTAAAAAATATATCATTATCATCATCAAAAATGAATAAAAAAAATGTAACAAATTATAATAATTATCGTATAATTTATTATGGTCCAGAAAGACATAAATTACCAAAAAAAAAATTACATTTATGGAATTTATTATTTGAGCCAGAGACAGCATGTGAAATAATGGGATTGATATATTTAACTGGTTTATTTGCATTGATATTTGGATCATCATATTATTCAATATTAGCAAATGTTACAAAATCACAATTAGCAAATTCTTTATTGGCAATATCAACAATGATTGGTACATCAACTGGACAATTTTGTTTGTTATTAATGGGACATAGAAAAATATTATTAATATCAATATTAATGTTATTAATAAGTTCATTAATGTTACTAATTGATTTTCATAATGATAAAGTATCTGATACTGGACCAATAGCAACATTTCTTTTGATAAATGTTGCTGTTGTTAGTTTGAGTTATGGTGTTTTACTTAATTATAATACAAGAACAGTACCAACATTATTACGTGGTAGTTTATCTGGTATTTTACGTGGTACTTGGGGACTTTTTGTATGGATCGGTAATCATGATTATGTTAAATTTCCAACAACTGCATTTGGTATTATAATGGCTTGTGTTCTTGCAACATTATTTTGTCTCAATATACAAGATTTATATCATCGTGAATTGCCGGATACTATGTCAGACTCCATCAACTTCAGGCTGTAATTTATATTTTTTTTTTTTTATTTAATAATTATAAAAATAAAATTGCTAGTTTACTAATTAGTGGCTTATTTTTTTCTAGAAAATCAAAACCAAAACGATGGAAAATTGAAGAATTTAATGAGTAAATTCATATATTTATAAGAAAAAAATTAATTATTAAAGTAAAAAAAAAAATGTTTTATTGAACAAAAAAAAATTTAAAATGAATAATAAAATATAATTATGCATTATCAAACAAAAGGTAAACTATTTTGCATGTAAATAAGTCTATTGAAAAAGAAAATTTGAAAAAAAAAAAAAAAAAAAAAGTAAAAATGAGATTTTATTTTTAGTGTATATTCATGGTTTTATTTTATTTTTTTATTTTATCTTTTGCATTTTTATCTGCAGACAAGGGGGTGGCATCATGTTTATCTCACTCTTTCTTGTGGAATTTTTTTTTTATTATAGAACTGGCAACACTGCACGCCCAATCGATTTACATAGACACACACAAAAAGTGCTTTATAGGGTTTGTGGGGGTGAGACAAACTGGGGAACAAGGGGTGCATCAATATACACCTTGTCCAAAGAGGGACCAGACTCTCCCTTTTTTTATATATATATATATATTTTTTTTTTTTTCACGCTTATTCTTCCTAAAAGCCTCGTAAAAAATGGCATTGTCTGCTTCGTACTATTTTTTTATTTTTTTTTTATAATAATTTATTTTTTTTTTTTTTTCATTTTTAAATTTCATTTATATATCTTTTGTTTTTGTCGAACATAATTCAATTCATATTTTTTTATATATGAAAAAAATTGTACAAAATATTTCTGGGTGTGGTTATTTAATTATATTTTTTTTTAAATATTAAAAGAAATATTTTTATTATAACTGAATTCCAGTCTTGTTCAAAGAGCTTTTGTACAAAAAATAATAATTAAACTTGAATAGAAAAATTAATATTTTATTATGAGATAATAATAATAATTATTTTTTATTTTTTATTATTATTTATTATTGTCTTGTATTTTTTATAGAGACTATTGTTTATTTTTTTAAATAGTATTCTCCCGGGTACGTGTCTTCGTTTATTTTTTATTTTTTCTTTATATTATTATTGCACTGTTTTCACACATTTAAACTTTATCTACTCAGCATCCCCTATAGTAATTTTGACCCTTAAAATGGCTTTATTTTATTTTTTATAGACACATAGAGCTCTAATTTTTTTTTTTTCTTTAAATATATTTTTTTTTTATTTATTTAAACTTGGGGATATCTTTTGGCGCTTTATACCTGCCCACAAGTGGCGTGTATCTATGGTTTAAAATGAAAAAAAAATATATTTAAAATAAAAAAAATATATACACTTGAGGGTGACCCTCGTCAAAAAGTGATCTCTTTCTTTCTTAATTAATGGCTTTTATATTGAGTTACAAAATTGCCCTTTTACACGCTTTTTTATTATTTTATTTATTCAACTTTCTTCATCTTTTTTTTTTTTTTCTTTCAATCACAACTTTCACATTTGTATGCATGAATGAACATGTGTGTGTTTTTTTTTTTATTATTAAAATTTAAAAATAAAAAAATAAATTGGCAATAATAACAGACACAATATATTGTCAAGAATTTATATTTAATTTTATTATATTACCTCGACATTTTATTGCTAGTAGCTTTCCATCGTAATTTTTATTTTTTTTTTATTAAGTAATTTATTTTATTATTTTGTATATATATGATTTATAAAACAAAATTACACTTGTAAATACCGATAAAGCGATCAGATATCGAAGAGACATCTGACTTGTTAAATTTATTACCAATCCAACTTTCAACTTTTATAATAATTTATTGTTATTTTTTTATTTTTTGAATCATATCTTGTTTCATTTTTTTTTTCAGAGATGATAATCGCGTAAATATAATACATGACAGTATAAATGAACGATCTATTTTCATCCTTGCTCCGCGAAAAAAAATTGTTTTTGAATCTCAAAGTTATTTTCAATTGAGCTTTTGTATCTGGACTTATAAGCAAAATTGTTTATTTCTTTATTTAAATTTTTATAAATAAATATACTGATTATAATTTTAGTTTGATAATTTAAAAATATAAAGAATTTATTATTTTTTAATTTAAAAATTCTAGTCAATGGACATCATCAAGATATTTTCACAGTTGATTTAACACACAAAAGAGAATATAAACAGGTGGCACCTGCCGTCGGGATGCTGACGATAGAGATCATCATGTTTTATCGGGTTTTCTTATTCATCTTCCTCTTCACCGCACCCATTATAATACATATTTTGGAACAAGAGATTTTATAAGGCACCACGTCAACTGTCATTCTACCCCAAACCAGAATAACACAAGAATATATAAAAGGAAAAAAAACAGCAAATTTCATACGATGAATATGAAATAAAAAAAGAGGAAAAAAAAAAAAAAGCCTTATGGTTGTGTGGTTGTGGTGTTGAACTGGACACACATATACAACGCACGAGCCTAAATTCTGGACAGGTGGTTTTATATATAAATTTATTTATATACCTGTGTCTTCAATGGTGCTTGCTCGAGGGTAAAACTCTCAAAAACTTGGAAGAGCTATATTCAATAATAATAATAATTCTTTTTCATAATAAAAAATGGGAACATCAGAGACGAGAGTATAGAAAAAAGCTGCTTACCACCTGACGGCCTCGTGCCCGCAACCTGAAACCCACTTGCCAAAAGATTCACTTGCTTATATTTACTTTTATATAATATTGTATACACAACAACAGTTTACTAGATCATCAAATAATAAAAATCAAGAATCAAATCTTCTTGAAAATGGAAAATTTCTAATAATATTTATAACGAAATTTGACAAGCTTGTTAATATTTTTTTTTATTAAAAAATGAATCTTTTTTTTCACAATTAAAAATTGCATTTAATTTAGATTAATTAATTTTTTTTTTTTAATATTAATATATTATGGAGGGACTCGATTAAATCAATATTTTATTAACGATTAAAATTAAAAATTTTAGTACATCAAATTTTAATTGTTTGAAAAAAATATATAAATTCATCAGCAAAAAATTTGTAATATGTATGAAACTCGAGTTTATGAATAATTTATGATGAAATATATTTTTATATATATATGAGGCATCATGAAAGATCGGTCGTTAAACTCTGCACGCTCAAGGCTATAATTGAGAGAGCTTTTTTTGCCTGGTCAATCATTATCGATAATTGGTTTATTAGTCATTGAGCATCAATAATTTGTTTTAAAATAAAAATTATTTAGTAAAAAAAAAAAAACAATTTACTCGTTTTAGCTATTAAAATTATCAATTAAAAAAATAATTTAAAAGAATTAATTTAAAGTTTTTTTTGAATATAATCTTTAATTTATTAACTTTTTTTCAAAAATTTTCAAGCGAATATTTATATGAAATCAATAACATTGAAATTTAAAATTTTCCATTTAATATATGTTGAAATATTTAAAAAGGTTTTTTTTAAATTTCCAATATATTTATTTATGTTTGTCATTCATTTCAATTTTATTTACCATTATATTTGTGATATAAAAATGCAGAAAAATAGGCAACATTTATACAAAAAAAAGACATATTAAATATCACAATAATTATTTTATTTTGATATATATTTTTGAATTTAATTCTCAATGTCTAAAAAAATTCCATGACAATTACTGTTATTTTTTTTTTAAATTTAAATTTATCTAAGAATTTTGTTTTTTATTTTTCAAACGACATGACAGATGACAATTGATTTAGAGAATCAGTGAGATAAAATAAAGACATAAATAAATAATTTTATTTAACTAGCACGGATTTGTTACCGAAATTGCTGGTAATATTTTTTTGATTATATTTTTTTTCGAGTGTTTGTTTTGTCAAAGTTAAATATGAAAAAAAAATAAATGCTCTACGTGACAAGTATCACATTGAAATGATTTTTTTTTTCCGTATAAATATGAGGTGTTTGCCTGGCACAATATCAGTTTGATTATAATTAACAGAGGTGTTGAGACAACTTGATATTTTGAGACAATTTTAGGTGACAAGTTTCATCAAGATGATGAATATTAAACTTGGAATATATTTTGGTTTATTATTTATTGTTGTAAGTTTTTTTTTTTTCTTTTTTTAAATTCCATTTTCCAAATAATTAATTAATATTAAAATTAAATTTTCATATCAAATTTAAAACAAGATTAATTAAATAATATTTTAACAACTGCTATTATTCATATCAAACTTAAAATAATAAAAAAAAATAAATTTACTTTAAAAGTTTCATGAAACTTTACATTTTTATAAATAAATTTTTTCAATAATAATTATTTAAAATTACATGAAATGAATAATGCTTTTTTTAAATTTAAATGTAGAACGTTGTGAATAATTTATTTAATTTAAAAATAATTAATTATTATTATTTTTCGTGTCAAGCTAGAGATTAATTAAATAATCTTTCCTTTTAATAATTGCTATGTTTTATTTAATTACAAGAACGACTGATGTCGTGCCTCCAGCATTTTTTTTTTTTTTTT
>MKYW01000076.1:205263-233942 GCA_015776835.1 Aphidius ervi
AACAACTATTTTACTTACTATTTCATTTATCAAAACATTTTCTAAGGTGTGTATTTCTAGCAACTTCGATTCCTCTTTCAACATTTATTTCTTGCTTCACTTTTACTTTTTTATTATTATTATTTTTATTATTCTACTTCTTCTTCTTCTTGTACGTTATTTGCATGCAAAATTAATACTTTTATATTTTGTGGAATAATTGAATACAAGTTTGCATAAAGTAAGGATGATTTATTCGTTTTTATTATTTCAGTGAATTTAAAATTTACAATGAATGCAAAAATAATTATTAAATTGAGAATAATTAAAATTTTTAGCTATTATTATTTTATATTTTTTTACTAACTATCAAATAGTATTATTATTTTTGAATTTTTATTTTTACGTTTAATCAGTCGAGGAATTTTTTGTTTTTTTTTCGTCGTCGTCGTCTTACGGATTTTCTTACATCAGAGATTCATTCTTGTCTGGGAGAGAAAAAAAATGAAAAAAAAGCTCTAAAAGCGAGGGAAAAATTGAGGACGAAAAGAAAAAAATATGAAAAAAAAAAAAAAAAAAAAAAAAAGAGAGCAATCAATTTCAAACTCAAATGAAATACTCGAGTGAAATATGAGATTGCCCATCCATTCTGTCTGGTCGTATCAAAATAAAAAATAATTTTTTTTTTTTTTATTCTCTCATTGATTTACAAAATGAAATAATTTACTAATATATTTTTTAACTTTATATATTTATAAACAAGTCATAAATAATAATCAAAATTGATTGATTATATTATACATTTGATTGATTAAAAAATATTGTTGATTGATTTATCGTGAATTGAATGATTTGTAGATAATTAAATATGCCTCGATTTTTATATTTAAATTAAATATAATATATAATTATATATAATATAAATTCAACGGTTGAATAAAATTATAACATGTCAGTTTAATTATATTATTAAAATTATACAGTAGATATAATAAAAAATTTAATTTATATCAAATTAAAATACAGTTATTATAATGAGATATGAATTTTGCTTTTATTATTATTATTGATTAAAAAAAATTAAAAAAATAGGTATATATTTTTAATTAAATTATTGCCATCAGCATGTGTATATAAATTTGTAAAATTATATGTATTTAGAGAATGTGAAAATGCCATTGGCAATGATGAAGCATTTCGAGTTGGTAATCAAACGTAATTTTTGAGAGAGAAAAAAATTATTATCAAATGGCTTTGATGATAATAGCCACAATTTATATATATTGACATAGACATTATTTATGTTGTCAAGTTATTCTCTATGGTTATCAAAGTCGAAGGATTCTCATCTAATTAATTGTCGAGTATTATCATCAACAGTGTACTCTCTCTCTCTTTCTATACAAAGGACAATTAATCAACGGTCTGGATAATTATATTGTTTTCGTTTTTTCATCTTGAAAAGATATTTTATATATATATGATAATTAATAATGTAATTTTCTTTATTTTAATATTTGATATTGTTATTATTTAAATATTATAAATTTTTGTTGACATTGTTTATGTATTTTTTTAGTACAAGATAGATCTTGAATCCCTGTTGAAGAAATAAGAATGAAATTTAAAAAATTATATACAAAAGATATTATAAAATTGGTAATGATGAATTTTGAAAAATTAATAAGTCAAGATGTCAATGCAACAGAATCTCAATTTAATAAAGCAATTGAAAGATATTTAAATAATTCAAATTTAATAAATCGTCGAGTATTATCATCAGCAACACTCTACACAGGACAATTAATCAATGATTTTGATAATTGAATAGATATCATGATACATCACGAGATTACTTATTTCTTTGATGAAGAAAATAACATTAAAAATATGTTTAATTAAGGTAAAAGTAGGGGTTTATGATCAGTGAATAGTTTTGTGACTGTTTTGTATCATTTTTACGGGCAAGTAGAAGGGTTTATGGAAGAATACACAGGTGTCTACAAACCTATTCACTGCTCACAAACCCTTGCTTTTACCTTATTTCATACTGACAGGAAAAAGAGCAAAAAATTAAACAATTTCAACAAAAGTTCATTCGAAAGAGAATTATCAACTTCATAAACGTGTGAAGAATGAAAACTCATGTGATTTTTTGTGATTATATATGTCATCATTTTATTGACAAAATAATTAAAAATAATATAATTTACAATAATTGATGGTATATTGTAATTATTACAGGGTAGATGAATTTAAAAATGACACCAAGATCAATACTCAAACATTCAGCAATTATCAAACCAATTGAGGTGAATATATTATTTCGAAATAATTGTGTGGAGAAAGTCGGAGAAACAAATACTGCGGTAGAGAAAAGCTTCGCACCAAACCCACCTCCGTATTGGAGACAACAACAGTTTGATTTTCATTTAAAAAAAAAAATTAAAAATATATATTTACAAAGCATATATTATTCATATACAAATGCGAATGGCGATGAAACACGACAATCACATTCCAAGTTTATAATTTTAAAGAGATGAAAATAAAATCATAATGTTTATTTACAAAGTTTTAAAAAATATGTGAAATAAAAAAAATATTCAATTGTTAAAATTGGTAATGATGAATTTTGGAAAATTATTAAGTCAAGATGTCAATGCAACAGAATCTCAATTTAATAAAGCAATTGAAATATATTTAAATAAACCACATTTAATAAATCGTCGAGTATTATCATCAGCAACACTCTACACTGGACAATTAATCAATGATTTTGATAATTTAATAGATCTCATAATACATCATGAGATAACTTATTTCTTTGGTGAAGAAAATAACATTAAAAATATGTTTAATTAAGGTAAAAGTAGGGGTTTATGATCAGTGAATAGTTTTGTGACTGTTTTGTATAATTTGTACGGGCAAGTGGAAAAGTTTATGGAAGAATACACAAGTGGACACAAACCTATTCACCGCTCACAAACCCCTGCTTTTAGCTTATACAAAAAAAAGACTATAAACCCAAAAAAAATTAATGGAAAGTGATAAAATAGGCCTTATTCAAGAAGCATAATATTTCGAACGAAATAGAATTAAAATGATACAAATGAACTCCATAAACGTGTGAAGAATGGAAACATATGTGATTTTTTGTGATTATATATCATCATTTTATTCATATAAAATAATTAAAAATCAAATAATTTAAAATAATTGAAGGTATATTGTAATTATAACACGGTGGATGAATTTAAAAATGACACCAAGATCAATACTCAAACATTCAGCAATTATTAAATCAATTGAAGTGAATATATTATTTCGAGATAAATGTGTGGAGAAAGTCGGAGAAACAAATACTACGGTAGAGAAAAGCTTCGCACCGATCCCACCTCCGTAATGGAGACAACAACAGTTTAATTTTCATTTTAAAAAAAACAAATAAAAAATATATATTATATATATAAAAATCCCAATGGCAATGAAACACGACAGTCACATTCCAAGTTTATAATTTTAAAGAGATGAAAAAAAAATCCCATATGGCTTTGATGATAATAGCCACAATTTATATATCGACATAGACATTATTTATGTTGTCATAATAATAATATTATTACCAATTTATTCTCTATGATTATCCAAGTCAAAGAAGACAGACATTTAACCCGACAGGGAAATGTGAGAGCTTTTATCTATTCAACACTATTCGACAGTATAAACATAACAATTTTCCCGTTTTTCCTTTGTTATTTTTTATCTTTTTTTTTTCTTTTGTAGAGCTTTTTTTTTATTGGGTTATTTATTTTTTATTTCTTATTTTTTTTAAATACTTTTAAATTGTATTATTTGTTTTTATTTTAATCTTTTGAACATCAAAAATCTACTTTGACTGCCAATATAAATTCAATATCAATTTAACCAAGTCAACTTGGATATAAAATTTTTTTTTATTTAAAAATTTATGTTTCAATATATCTAAAATAAAAAAACGATTACTTTATTTTGTATTTTTTTTTTTTTTTATTATATAAAATACTGAGTGTATTTGAATGTAAAAAAAAAAATGTCAAATAAATAGTGGACGAAAAGGTATATAATGTAGGCATAAATTGTGTATCGGAAAATTGAAAATATATATAAATACAATCATCTAAAATATATCAAAAATTTAAAAAGAAAAATAAACGAAAAAAAAGGTAGACCAACGTCTGATGTCTTTGCCTTCCTCACACTAGTCTCATTTCAACTTTCAAAGGCAAACTAGAAGTTGAAATGAAATTTCTAAAGATGGAAGCCAGAGTTAAAAAATAAAATAAAAAAAAAATATATCTGTGAGTTTTCAAACAAGTTTTTCTTTACGTCAAAAAAAAATATGTAATATGAGATTTTTTAGTCATAAAAAAAATATGTATACTAACTTTTTTTTACACTTGATTGAATATAAAATTTTTTATTTTTTTAGATTATTAAAATAATATTTTCATGATACTTTTTTTTCTATATATATTTAATATCCCAACCACCAAAAAACCTCAAAATTAAATCGAAAAAAAAAAATTTCGATTTCTAATTTTTAAATATTATTTCTATGAGACATAATTAATTAAAAATTAGTAAAAAAAAAAAAAAAAAAGACGCATGTCATTGAAGATGAGCTCTTTTTCAATCTATAAAAAAAAATTATTATCAAAAGGGCATACATCCCTAAAAACGAGACCTTTTTTTGTAAATAAAAAAAAATAAAAAAAAATCCTTACATCAAAGGGGACATAGGCCTTTCTCGTTTTAATATCTAGAACACAAATTATATTTTTTTTTATCTCACAAAGACTTTAAATTTATGTAAAACATTTTAAAAAAATCCTAGGCTTGTCTAGGACATCAACAAACGAGATGATAAAAATCCCAAATTAATTTGAAATTTTATTCATTAATTTTTGTCAAAAAAAAAAAATATAAAAACTCATTCGAAATTAAAATCAATATAATAAAAAATATAATAATCATATATCTAAATAATTAAATTAGCAATTAAGAATTTAAAAAAAATAAAAAATGCTGAGGTGAAAAAGAAATTGAAGCCTTGCTGGGTAGAGTGAGGAATCAATACGTCATTTAGTTACCATGGTAGCACCAACCCTTCAAATACCATCTTTCTCTCTCATTATTCATTTTCATCTTTCTCATTCTCATAGTTGATTTTCTCATCGACAATTCCACCTGCTACATTGTGGTGTCCCGCACCTGATACTGTCCCCTTTCAATTCTTCTTTACAATTTTCATCTTATTTATATATTTATTCATTCATTCATCTTATTTTTTCATTCAACCATGATAATTATTTTTAGCTTAAAAAATAAATGATACTGCTGGACCAATTGATAAATTACTTTTCGAAATATATAAATATAAATTTAATCACAAGATTGTAAATTCGAAACTCTATCCCATAATCGTTGGACAAGTTAAACAATTGTTACAAATTGATAAGTTTTAAAGATTAGAGAGGATTTTAGAATTAAATTTGTGACAATTAACAATGGATTTAGTTTAAATACTCAATTAACTGTATTTCAAATTAAATGTATATTTAAATTATTTCGTTTGTTGTTTATATTTTTTTTAATTTAATTTTGTAATTTCCAAGCGGGCTGATAAATTGTTCTTCCTTCAACTTTGTCTATTATTAATTTTGAATCTGGTTTTGTTGTGGTTTTATCACCGATACAGCTGAAACTATTTTGAAATTTATTATGTTATGTTTGAGTTGATTTATAATTACAAAATTTATATTTTACCCTTTGTCGTATAATGGGCAATATGGAAGACTCAGAGATTTTGCAAGTGCCCATAAATTTTCACTTGTCCAGCCGATTAATGGGCATGCAATGGATATTGGTAATTTTGAATTTGATTCACAATAAAGTTTATGGAAAGTACCAGTTGTTTTGTTCTTTGATTTTATGCCAAATAGTAATATTTTTATATTTTTATTGTCCAATGTTTTGAGATTTTCTAGAGCATCTTTTGGTGGTATTGACAGGTTTTTAATTTGTAAATTATATCTGTACAAATTAATAAAAATAATTAAAATTAATTATAAAAATTAGTGAGCCTGTAAATTACGAGATTAATTTCTAATTAAATTTAAAATTTCAAATAAAATATAAGGCTATTTAGCAAGCAAGAAAATATGTTATAAATTAATTTTTTTCATTAAAAAAAAAAGCTATTTATTAATTCGAAATTTCGAAATTTAAAAAAATAAAAAATATCGATTCAATCAAATAAATTTATAAATTTTCAATAATAAACAATTGTTCAACTCACCGATTGGAAATTTCCTCAATATATTTATCAGTCTCTGGATAAAATTCTTCATTTCGAAATACAACTGCATTAATTTTACCTGATGATTTCGATTGTTCAAGAGCAACATGTGCAAGATGAATAAGAACAGTTGATTCAATACTTCCATCAAATGCAATTGCAACTTCACTTGGTTCACTAAAAATTTCTCTATAATTTTTTAAAAATTAATACATTAATTATTCCATTATAATTAACAAAATAGATAATTAAAAAAATTTTTTTTTTATTTACTTAATATCTTGAATTGTAGCAGTATAATTGTCTGAATATTCACAACTTTTAATGAGATTATAAAATTTATCAACAGCGTCAATCTCTGGTGATTTATCATAATTAACAAAAACTTTTTGACAAACAAGACTGCAAAATCTATCTTTAGCTTTTGACGTTGTATTTTCATTGTTACTTTCAATTGTTACTCGAGCTTTGTAATAACTAAAATAAATATTTCAAATCAACTTTCAAACCTTTTTTTTTTAACATATATAAACTTGTTTTTTAAATTTACCATTGATCAGTCACTGGATAAGAACCAAATGCAACATCTTTAAATTCTTTTGACACTTTTGTTAATGCATCTGCAAATAATTCTTCCTTGGCATCAATAAATAGCTCACTTTTAACAAATGACTGTGATGTTTTAAATAATTCCTATTCAAAATTTAACAATTTATTAATTTTTCAAAATTATTATTATTATTTTTGATATACCTTGTATAAACTTTTAAATAATGGCTCAAGATAAACTGGTGATCCTGGAAAGACATAAACATTTTCAACATTAACACATGGAAATGTTAACAATTCTCCAGTTTGTTGATTTTTTCCAAAATTTAATACAGAACTTGCAGGTATCTAAATAAGGAAATTTTATTATACATTGAATTTTTGTTATTAAAAAATTAATTTATATTACATTTGCCATTTTAAAAGCTGGTGAAGACGTGTCATCAGTTTTATATAATTTTTTAATAATTTCAAAGAGGCGAGGATGATAATCCAAGGTGTCATTGAATGCTTTGGCCAATCCATCAAATGTCATGTCATCATGTGTTGGTCCAATTCCACCAGATGTTATAACATATTTATATCTTTCAGAAAATTCATGTATTTCATTTGCAATTGTATCAATGTCATCTTTTATAACTGATATTTTTTCAACTTTAACTCCACACTCATAAAGTAGTGAACACATGAAATTTGAATTTGTGTCTTTTACTTGTGCCTTTAAAATTTCATCACCAATAACTAAAATTAAATTACAATAATTTAAAATAGATAATTTTATTTAATTTTATCAACTTACTTATTAATCCAGCTGTATGATTTTTGTAATTTTTTAATGTCATATTTTCAATTTTTTGTAAATTACTTGTTGCAAAATTACGAAATATAAATTTACAATTTTTAATCATTTTATATTGTTAATTTTGATGATTTATTTTTATTTTTTATTATTATTTTTGTTGACATTGACCCTGAAAATAAATATACATTTTTTTTATATTAAAACAGTTCAACTTGGTGAAGAATGATAAAAAGAAAATCTACTTGAAGCCAGCTGTTTAAACTTGCAACAATTTACATTTATATAATTAACGAGTTAATAATTGTAAGAAAATAATAATCAACACAGTTCTTACCTGTTAAAACGTCATATGTTTGACAATGGCAAGTAAGATACTCCAACAATCTCTCAAAAATCCAAAAGAATTGTACAAATTTTTGCTCAGATCTTGTGATAAATTACCAAAAGGTCCAAAGGAACATTATAAACATTCAATAAAACAAGTAAGTAAATTAACAATAACTTTAAAATACATTTAATAAGAATTTTAAAAAGTTTTATATCACAACTTTCATTTTTTACATTTATAACCTCAAAATATTAACTACGCCCTAGATATTTGTTAATTTTATATATTTTTTTAGAGTTTCAAGCAACATGTTTATGAGCCAGATGCAGAAAGAGTCCAACAAATAATTGAAAAATCAATAATTGATGCTGATTGGCTTTTTAAAAAGGTATTTTATATGATAAATAATTTTTAATATTTGACATATTGTTATTATGTAAATATTATGAATTTTTGTTGACATTGTTTATGTATTTTTTTAGTACAAGATAGATCTTGAATCCCTGTTGAAGAAATAAGAATAAAATTTAAAAAATTATATACAAAAGATATTATAAAATTGGTAATGATGAATTTTGAAAAATTAATAAGTCAAGATGTCAATGCAACAGAATCTCAATTTAATAAAGCAATTGAAATATATTTAAATAAATCACATTTAATAAATCGTCGAGTATTATCATCAAAAACACTCTACACAGGACAATTAATCAATGATTTTAATAATTTAATAGATCTCATAAAAAATCATGAGATTACTCATTTCTTTGATAAAGAAAATAACATTAAAAATATATTTGATCATACAAAAGCACTGTCGAATGAGGTGAATCCATTTGAACAAGAAAATGGAATATATTTGTACATAAGAAAATTATTTGCACGAAATCAACGGGATTTTTCGATGACGTACGAATTTTCCATATTGAATAGAGAAAATAACAGTTTAATTTGCATCAGTAAAAGAATAAATTGTTGTAAATTTTCCCTTGGTCTATACTATGCTTATAAAATAATTTATAATGCTGCAAATGTCAGTATTCATGTTGATCATTTAAATGAATATTTAGTTGACACTGCTGCTGAATGGTTGAAGGATAAATTATTTCCAAGATTAATAAAATGGATAGAATCTGATCCAAAACGTGATTCATTTGTTGATGGATCATTAAATTTAGTATCACCAGAAATATATGCAGATTTATATAACAATTTAAAAAAAAAATATGGTAAAGAACTTGTTGAGAAATGGCCTGAATGTACTGATCCAGCAAAATTTGTCTATGAAGATATTGCAATTGCAACATATTTAATTTTACTTTGGGAAAATGAAAGATATAATTTAATGTTTGGAGACAAACAATCATTTGTTGATTTAGGATGTGGCAATGGATTGTTAGTTTATATTCTCACAAGTGAAGGACATTCTGGTCTTGGTATTGATCTTCGTAAACGTAAAATATGGGATTTATTTTCAGGAACACGTTTAGAGGTAATTAATTATTTTTAAAAAAGCATATATATTATTAATTTAATTGATTGTATTCTTGTTTTCAGGAAAAAACAATTATTCCTTCATCAAAATCATTATTCCCTAATACCGATTGGATTATTGGTAATCACTCGGATGAATTGACACCTTGGATACCAGTTATTGCAGCTCGTAGTTCTTATAGAACAAGATTTTTTTTACTTCCCTGTTGTGCTCATGAATTTGATGGTAGAAAATTTCAACGACCATCAGCAGCACACAGTCAATATCTTGGATATTTGAAATACATAAAAAATGTTTGTGAAGAATGTGGATTTATAACAAGTATTGATAAACTTCGTATACCCTCAACAAAACGTATTTGTTTTATTGGTGAAAGAAGAAGTTATCCAGAAGATCAGACAAACATTCAAGATGAAAAAATTGAAAAAATAATTAACGAACGTTCTTTACAAAAAACAAATGAATCAATTAATAATAATACCAATAATAATAATGAAACAACAAATGACAAATGGTCAAATGATTTTAAACCAAGAGATTCTGTTGAAAAAGTTAGAAATTGTACTCAAATTGATAAAAATATTCAAAATGAAATAATTAATTTAGTTAAATCTGAATTATTATCTAAAGTACGTATTATTAATTCTGATGAAGATGATAATAAAAAATGGAATGCTGGTGGACAATTAGAACTTGCTAAGTTAGCAACAATAATACCAAATGATTTATTAAAAAAATTAAAAAATGAATGTGGTGGATTACAAACATTATTGAGAAATCATAGCCACGTATTTCAAATTAATAATGGCGTTGTACAATTTAAAATTCCTGGTAGTGAAAAGATTATAAATAATAAAAAAAAACGTAAATCAAATGTTATACTTAAAGTTAAACCTTGTTGGTTTTTTAATAATCATCCAGATGGTTGCTTTGTTAATGATGAAAAATGTAATTTTAAACATTAATAAAATACATAAATATAAATGAAATATTATAAAGTTTTTTTTTTTATATTTATTTTGTAGGTACAACGTTTGATAATAATTACAAAATAAAAAAATATTGCCAAGACTATCAACACAATTTAACTAGTTTATTAAAAAAAAAAAAAATCATTATTATTATATCACAATTCCATTAAATTTAATAACTTTATTAATAATAAATTGCTTTTTTTAAATATAAAAAATATGTTACTTAATTTTTAAATTAATAGAATTGAATTTGACAAAATAAAAAAAAAAAATCTCAGTACATTGTTGTCATTTTATAAATAAACAAAAAAAAAATTAATTTTTAAGAAATTCAACAAATGACACATCGTCAAAATTTAATATTCTATTATCATTAAATTGACAATAGTTATCTTGTGTTAATTTATCACTCAACAACTGTTGTCCACGTTTTGATTTTTTGCCTTCACTTGTATCAATTTGATGTACCCTCTTTAAATGTGTTTGTAAATTACATTTTTGTGTAAATGAATTATCACAAAATTCACATTTAAATGGTCTATCATTAGTATGATGTTTACCATGTATTTTAAGTGTTGATTTTTGTGAAAATGATTTATCACATAGCTCACATTTAAATGGTTTTTCATTTGTATGAATTCTTCTATGACGTTGTAATAAATATGGTTTTTTAAATGTCTTACCACAATAATCACATTCATGTTTGACTGGTACTTTAGTATTTTTATTAACTTTACTATTTTGTTGATTTAAAGGCACTGCTGTTGTTGTTGTTGCTGTTGTTGTTGCTGTTAATGTTGTATCAATTAAATTTGTTGATTCATATGACGTTGTTGATTGTTGTGACAATTGTTCAAGTGTTATACAATCATTCAACTGTGTATTAATATTATCAATTTGTATATTATTACATTGATCAATAACATTTGTAACTAATTCTTGTTGTTCATTTAAATTATTAATACCATTTGGTAATATTGTATCATCAGTTGTTAAAGTAACAAGACCAGTTGCCAATAATAATTGTAAATTTGTTACAAAATCATTATTATCATTAACTGACAATACATTGCTGTTATTAATTATTGTACCATCATTATTAAATGATAATTGATTTGTCAATGAATTTGTATCAATTGTTATTGTATCTAAACTTTGATAGTCTGTTGTTGTTTGTTGTTGTTGTTGTTGTTGTTGATATTGTGACTCATTTATTATTGTATTTAATGTGTCATTTGTATTATCAATTATTTGTACATTATTTTCTTGTTGTTGTTCAATACTTTTATCAATATTTAATAGATCATTATTAATCATTGTTTCATTATATATTACAGCTTTTTTATCATCTTTATTTTTATCTTTTGTATGACTTATTAAATGCACTTTTCTATGACCAGATGTACGAAATCTTTGATCACAAATTGTACATTTATATGGCTTTGATCCAGTATGAAGACGTAAATGTACTTTTAATGAGCCTTTTGTTGAAAATTGATTATTACAAATTTCACAATAAAATGATTTTTCACCAGCATGAGCACGTATATGACAATCTAATGTACATTTAACAGCAAAACTTTTTGTACAATAATCACATTTAAATGGTCGTTCACCAGTATGTGTTCTAACATGACGTACTAAATCTGATGGTTTACGAAAACTTTTATTACAATCAGAATAATTACATTTATGAATTTTTTTAATTTGTCGTTTTGTTGTTGATTTTATTTTACTATAATTATCATCTTGTTTTTCATCATTAATCATTTGTTCATTTGATGCTAATAAATTATCCAATTGTATTGGTGATTTTTGTGAACTATCAGGCTCATCAATTTCTTGATTATTCCAATTAATATTATTTTGTAACTTAAATTCTTCATTATCAAATATGTCATATGATAATTTATCATTTATTTTTTTATTTTTATGAGTTTTAATGTGTCTATTTAAACCTCCATTTGTTAAACATTTTTGTCCACATTCAGAGCATTGAAATTCTTTTTTTTTATGTGTTTTAAGATGTATTTTTAATAAATCAGCTGTAAAATCTTTTTTATAACATATATGACATTGTAAAAGTGTTTTTTTATCGAGTAAATAATTTAAATTATTACTTTGTTTATCAATATTATTAAGTGTTGGTGAATTAATTTGTGTATTAATATCACTTTCACTTATAAATTGATTAATAAATGATGATGTATCAGTTGTATCAGCTTTAGCAATAATTTTTTGATATTTTTGACAATTTGTTATTGATGTTATTTCATTTGATGGCTGTATTTGATTAACAGCATCCACCATGTGTGATGTTATTTGATGATTATTTTCACAAGTTGTTACAGGAATAAATATTTGTTCTTCTTGTGCTGATCTTGGTAATATACTTGCCATACTCGTTGAATTTTCAGAACTTATACCCATGTCAATTTCCGTATCCGTCTGTTTTATGTATTTCAAAAATAATTCAAGTTAAATATACGCATTCTATTTATGTGTGTGCACATGAATAACATATCAAGAAAATTGTTAAAATTCGAAAAAAAACTTGCCTGTAAATTTATTTGACTCATGTCAAACGTATCAAAATGAGATGATGGTCCAAATATACTTTGATTTATTGCTGATGAAGTTTCAAGTGATTTTTGATCTTCATATATTATATTCAATGATGATTGTTCACGTGATTCTTCCATAATTCCACTGTCTGAATCATTCATTTGACGTGACAAATTATTATCCAAACCAAGATTCATTCCAATATTAAATAACTGCTGATTAAGTGTCTCTTCAATTTCACGAATACTCTCCTATTTAACACACAATTCAAGTATATTTAATTTTTATATTTTCATATTTTATTTATATAATTTACTTACTGGAGTGAGTGATTGATCTCCTGAATAATTTGGTAGTGTTATTGTTCCAGTTTCATCAGCATGTAATGTTTGAGTTGTTGTTAAATTATCATTATCTAAAATATAAATCAATTTTTCAAATATCATTTAAACATATTAATAATTATTAATTAACAATAATAATATTTTACCATTGTCTTGTTGATTATTGTCATGCAAAAATGTATCTTTATTTTCATCAGTAATTGCTTGATATTGATCTGAAAATGCTTGTGCAAAATCAGACGTTATATTTGATTGAAAATTACAACTAATATCATCAGATAAATTAAGATTATTTGTTAAAATTTCATCAGGTATATCTTTTTTTTCTTCCTCATTTAAAATAATAATTTTATCATCATTTTTTAATTTTTCCAATTCCTAAAAATATAAATAAGCAATTAATTAAATTAATAAAAAAAAATTAAATTTATATTTAAAAAAAAAAAATAACTAACTTTTTGTGCAAGTTCATTTTGATGAATTTTCATGTGTTTTCTACAATTGACTGTTGTTTTAAATGTCTTATGGCAATGTGGACACATAAATGGTCTTTTATTACTGTGAGTAACCATGTGCCTTTTTTGACTACTGTGTGTTGAAAATTTAGCATTACAAATTGGACATGGATATGGTCTTGTTTCATCATGTGTATTTAAATGTGCTTTTAATACACTATTTGATATAAATTTTCTATCACATTTATTACACTGATATGGTCTTTCACCACTGTGAATTCTTTGATGTGCTTTTAAATGGCTTATTTTTCTAAATGCAGCTGGACATATCCAACATTTATGTGGTCGTCCAATACTATCATCAATATCATGTACATGTCGTTTTTTCGATTGTATTTCTTCAACACTTATTTTATCACCAGTATCACTTATTAATAATGGTTCACCCAATATTATTTTTGGTAATGAATCATCATTAATATTATCATCAATTAATTTAATTTTATTATGATTTTTAATATGACTTTTTAATACTGTATTTGTACTAAATGATGAATTACAAATTTCACATTTATATGGTTTTAAATGAGTTTTAATATGTGAATTTAAACTAGCTGTACATGAAAATGTTTTATCACACATTGTACATGAATATTTTTTAATACTATTATGTGTTCTTTCATGTGCTTTCATTGTTGATTTAAGTGCAAATGATAAATTACAATTAATATATGTACATTTAAATGGTTTTTCATTAGTATGTACACGACGATGACGAAATAAATCTGATGGTTTTTTAAATTCTTTTTGACAATATGAACATGCATACCATCTTGTACCACCAATTTTACGTTGTTTTATTGTTATATTATTACGTAATGAACCATCTGGTGAACGATCAACAAGTGTTACATATGACGTATGTCCATCTGACTTTTTTGTAGTTGTTGTTGATGTTGATGTTGTTGATGATTGTGGACTTTTTTTTTTAACTGATAAACCACTATTTTTTAATGCTTGTTGTAGTATATCATTATCAATTATTTTTTGTGATTCTTTATCTGTTGAATCAGCATTATTATTATCAGTGATAGCATTTGAATCAGGTGTTATATTTGACTGATCATTTGTCATTTCAGTTGAACTGTCACAATCAACTGATTCCTTTGCTAAATGTGGATGCATTTTTTTAATATGTCCACTTAAATTACCAATTTTTTTAAATGTACAACGACAATGTGTACAACTATATTTTTCTTCACCTTCTTTTATATTATGTACTCTTAATATATGAGCATTTAAATTACCTTTTTGACTAAATTTTGCATCACATTGATCACATGCATATGGACGAAGTCCAATGTGTCTAAGCATGTGAATTTTTAATGAACTTTTTTGTGAAAATGCACGTGAACATTGGGAACACTGTAAATTAAGGAATTTTCATTTTAATTATATACATTTTTATGTTGTTTTTTTTACTAACACAAAAAAGGCTTGAATGTAAAAAAACTTCGAAATTAAAATGCAAAGAAATTGTCTCTTGAATTTATATAGGAAAAATTGAAAAGAAAAAAAAAATAGTTACGCCTTTTTGTTAGTAATATATTTAAGGAATAAATAATTAATTTTATTTTTTTTTACCTTGAAAGGTTTTTCACCTGTATGAACTAATAAATGTCTAACCAATTGACTTGGTTTTTGAAAAATTTTAAAATTACAAATTTTACATTTGTATATTGTTTTTTGTTTTGTTCCACGTTTAGTTTGTTTCATAATTTTAGTTTGAAGCTGTAAAAATAATATAAAATATCAAAATTTAAAGACGAAACATGAGATGATATTAAAAACTTACTCTGTAATGTTCTCGGATATGAAGACGATAAAGAGCAGGCTGAGTAAATTGTTTATTGCATAGTTTGCACTTTCTCACATCATCAGTTGACCATTTTTCATTGTGAAGTTTTAAATGGGCATCCAATTGGGCCTTAACATTCAATAAAAAAAAATTAATTATTAATATTTATCAATTTATTCAAACAATGTATTTTTTTTTTCGATTAAATGTACCTTGTAATATTGGGCACTAATGCCAAGAGCAAAATGAAAAATACGTGAACATAATGCAAGAAGAGCAAAATTCATACACTCAACAGCAAGCGTCATTGTTTATTTGTTAAATTTAAATAAACTATTATTAAATATAAAAAATTAAATTGACTAATTGGAAACTCTTCCAGTGGCAGTATTTTTTATCAACATTTTAAATTTTTAGAAAATCTATTGAACACATGATACACAAATTGAACACAAATAAAATCACTTTAATTTATTTAAAGTTTTTATAACACTTTTTGATATTTTAAAAAAATTAAATTCATCACAGAGTTGGTCTCTAATATTTATTTTATTATTTTTTTTATTTTTCATATAAACAATAATAATTTTTAACATTGTTATTAGTTTCAAGATCTCCACAAGAGATCTCCCACATATTTTTTATTTTCAAACAAAAATTATTTATTTTTAAATCTATATAGAAAAAAAAATATTTTAATTATTATTTTTAATAATTTACAAGAGTCAAACTGACTGCAGTGATTTTTTAATCATGAAAAATATGACAGAAATTATCAAGCAGGAAATGATATGAGATTCACCCACGAATATACTTTTTTTTTTTTTCTTGAAAATAAAATATTTTTTATTTAAATTTGATGAATACAGTTTGTGGATTTTATCAGTTCAATTGTAATTTTTTCTAAAAAAAATTGCAATATAAATCTGCTAATTTTTTGGCATGTTTGTTAAATGTATTTAAAAAAAAAAAGGGCCAAAGTAATTTAAACTGCAACGTGACTCATACTCATAATAAAAAAAATAAAAATAGATTTTATTTATGATGGAGTTAAAAGATGAAAAAAATTCATTGTAAAATATTAAAATTCTATTAATAATAATTGTCGTATTCTAAGAAAACAAATGCAAAAAAAAAAAAAATATAATTCAATATTTTATTTGATCAATAAATTGTTTGTAAAATATTAAATTTAGAAATTTTATTTTTTTAAATATTGTATAGTTTTTTTATTACAAAAAAAAAAACAAAAATTATATAAATTTAAAAATACTATTATTATCAGCATAGAAATTCCGACAACCAAGTATAATAATAGTCTTGAAAAAAATAAAAAAAAATAAATAAAAAATAAATCTAGAATGATGGTGTTTTATATAAACGAATTTCTAGATTGTTTTTAAATTATTTAACGATATAAAAGAATGATTTCTCAAGTATAAAAAAAAATAAAAAAAACTAACATCTTTATCGACTAAAAAAAAAATATAAATACTATAATGTTATGATTTTATATTTTATATTTTGAGAATTAAATAACAGCTTATGTATATCGAAAGAATTATTTAAGATGGCATTAACCCCTATAAATTTACAAAGTGTTATTATATCGAAAAAAAAAAAATAAAAATAAATAAATAAAAATACCAAGAGAAAAGTGTGTATTCTTAACACAATAACCAAGACCATTATAAACATAAAAATAAATTTAAAAAAATTTTATAACACAGTATGTGTTTGAGGGGATAATTTTTAACAGTATTTTTTTTTTTTTTCATATATACATTACATTACGTCAACCTTTTGGCAATATTCACGTCAAAAAAAAAGGTCCAAAATCTTCAACAGGATCATGACTTTAAAAGGTAAACGATATTTGCACATCCCATCTTCATATTACCCTTTTTATTTTTTAAATATATATTTTTTATTGCAATTTCTTTCAACAACTTTCACTGGAAAAAAAATAAATAAAATAAATTTGTAATCACACTTTACACGCACACACATACGCGACAATGAATTGAAAATTTAATTGAAAAAAGGGAAAAGAAAAATGAGTATTTATTTTTTTGATTTTTAATTCATGTAAATGTAATTTAAAAAAAATTATTTTATGAATATGAATGAATGAACAATTGAATTATAAGAGAAAAAAAAATATATATGATTATAGAAGTCTTATGGTTGAAAGTCATGAACGAGACGATAAGGGAACATTACTCAGATTTCTCTCATTTCAAAAGGGAGTTCAAGAACCGACAGTTAAGTCAGTACAACTAGAAACACTCTTCATACTTGCAAATAATATTAAAATAAATAAAATATTATTATTGGACTCATGTGTATGGAGAGAAAAATTTTTTTATGGGACATTTGACATTTGACATGAATTTAAATAAGGTCCTGAAGCTACAGACAAGGATCAATCAAGACGAAAATAATTTTAAAAGAAATACTTAAAGATTAAATAAATAAAACAAAGATATTTATTGAAATAAAAATAATATTGATTGAGTGAAATAAAAAAGGGTTTTAGATGATAAAAAATAAAAAGAATTTCGATAGAAAAAAGGGGGGAATTTCGATGGAAAAAAAATAAAAAATTTCGTCCTTTTTTTAATGAGGGAGTGGACCTTTTGCTTGTAAAACCCTTTGAAACATTTCAGGATGATTTTTATGCGTTACGTCAGCGAATATATTTTGGGACCTCGATCAAAAACCAGTTATTCACATTTTGAATTCTAAAATCACATGGAGCTTTGATTCGAATTTGATTAACATTATCATACTATACTGCTAATTTTATTTTTAACATTTTTGTTATCTCAGTGCTTTATTTAATTCTCTGTTATTTTGTATTATTTTTGTACACATGAATGAATGAACTCTAACGAAAAAAATTGAATACAAAAAAAGAAGATACACGTGCTGAGATTTATCAGTCTTTTTTAACATTGGGTGAATCAAAGGGGGGTTTGATAAATTGTGTAAAAAATATTAACACTTTGTACAAAGAAAGAAGGAAAAAAATTGATAATAAACTTGAAAATTTTTTTTTTGTTATTATTTCTATTAGGTTTCAATCAAGTTGGAGTTTTTTTTTTTATGAATAAATAATTATTTTAGTTATTTATAATAACTGATAATTAATATTAATATTTCAAATTGATAAGAATGATTTTTGACCTCGATTTATAATGATTTTTGTCATAAGAAAATATATATATTAATTTTTTTTTTAAATAAATAAATTCTAAGAAATTAAAATAAAAAAAAAAACTAATATTATTTATTTAAACTTTTGTAAATATTATTTGTTTATAAAAAACAAGTAAAAAAATTCACAAGACACTTTTGCACATAAATAAACTGATTAACTAATTAACTAGTGATAAAAAAGACATTTTTTTATAAAAAATTAATAAAATATTCACATTGAAACAACAAATCGAAACAAAAATTAAATAATAACATTGATAAAATTATTTAAACAATAAATAAAACGCAATACACTTTATAAATTAATTCAAATTAAAAAAAAATAAATAAATTTTAATATTATTTAAGAAATTTTTAAAACCACACGAAATTTTTTCACGAAAATAAATAACAAAATTGATTAATTAATTATCTAGTGATAAAAAAATAATCACTCAATAAAAATTGGAGTAAAAATTTAAGGAAAAAAAATACCCTCAATATATATATATATATTTAAAAATTGAAAATTTCAAATTCAAAGAAAAGAAATAAACTGTCAATGTTTAAGCACGTGTGTGCCTTGCGCGATCTCGTTTACCACTACCACAATGACGACCACTGGATCCCATCCAAAAGCCTACACTTTAAATATAATACAGTCAAATCATCAAGCTTATAAACATACATATATAAATGTATAAAAAATCAACACACTGATACTTTTAACAGCATCAGCAACAGCAGCAACGATTTGAGAAAATAAATATTATCTCGTTTGAATTATCATATTACACTGACTGGTATTAATACAAATTAATTATTATAAATATCATCAAGAAGATTTATCAATGAATAAATAATAAAATAACAATATAATTTATTTAAATTAAATTATAATAATAAACCTCATATGAATTGAATTAATTAAAATATTTTTCTTTTAACAATTATTTAAAACTACCTACATTATTTTCAAAGACAATTATTTGACACACATTTACTCATTTTGAATAAAAATAAATTAATTTTACATCACAAAATAATTTTTTACGACTGTTTAAATTATTATCTTTAAAAAAAATTAAATAGCTTTATGATATTGTGGATTATTAATAAAATTTTATACATCTTAATTCGAAATGATGTCATCATTAAAATAAAAAAAAATACTAAATAATAATGCCCCTCATAGAAATGCACTAGGACAATTATAAATTTCAAAAAAAATAAAAAATAATTCAAAGCTATTAAAATAGAAAATAAAATTATTTTTTTTTTATATCTTAAATTTTATTTTATTTGTATCAGCTATTTTTTCTAGAGCCGACATATTTCGGTGAAACATGATATCAAGAGGGGAAATATAAAAATGCGAGAATGAGGAAGAAAAAGAAGAAAAAAAAAAAAACAGTTTATCTGTTAAAAAGTTTAAAATCATTCTTGGTAGTTTGAATGGAGCACATGTGTTTAAACACTTGGGTGATTTTTCTACTGTCAGATGATAAATATTTATGGGAAAAAAAAATATAAACTTAACCCCCTGTACGTGATAAATGAAATTCTCAAATATATATTTAAATAAACAATTTAAAAAATCATAATATGATACTGTTGATGCTGCTGATGATATTATTTAAAGAAAAAAAATTCTTTTCTTTTTATTTTCATATTTTTCTTTATAAAGTACACTTGTCATATCAATCAGTGTGAGATCTATGAGATCATGCAATTAAGTTGCGTAACATTGTCAAGTTTTTATTTAACCGCCTACTTGTAATACTTGCAATATTATTAACAGCATCCCACATGATTAAATGAAGAAGCCTCAATTCATATTAATCGATAAAATTATTTATCTTTTATGAATATGTTTTCATCATTTTGTATTATTTAATTTTGTCACGTCGTCATTTGCTTATGTTTTATTTTTTGAATGATAAGAATAGGTCAAGGAGAATGACCCTGCCAAACTGGACCATGATTGAAATTCCTTGATATGAATTTTATTTTTTGGTCTTTTAATTATTGCTTGTATTTATTTTTTTTCTTGTTAAAAAAAAAAACAGACATTTATCTGTTGAATGTAAAGAGGAAAAGAAAAATAAAACTAATAATAATAAGACACTCTAGAATCACTTCATGGTGATGATGATAAGCCAAGCAACACACACCGGAAGAGTTTCCACTTAACGCTCAAATCGCTCAAATGGAATTTTACGATCTTAGTGTTAAAAATTTATATATATTTTTTTAACTTGTTTCTATATCTGGTAGTATCTAAATTGGTGCCTATATGTGACATCTTGAGATGCAATTATTATTGAGATCAATTTAACAATTGGATTTTTTTTTTTTTCTTGTAAGTTTGCTGAGGAATTTTATTACTCACCTTTGTTGCAAATAAATCTTCACACTCTGTGCAAAATAAATTGTCCTCTTTTTGATGGATCATCATGTGGGCTTTAAAACTAGCTATCCTTGAAAATTTTTTACCACACTCTGGACATTTTGTGTCACCTGTACTGTGTGTTGCCATGTGAAGTGTAAAATTTGACTGTAAAAATTATCCATTTGTTTTATTTTATTTATATTTTGTTGTTTGTTTGTTTGATTTTTTTTTTTAATTCACTTACTGGTATGTTGAATGATGCTGGACACTTTGGACACCTGTGAGGCTTTTCAGCAGCATGATGATCCATATGTTTATGATAAATATTTTTTTTTTTAAATTCTTCACCACATATTTCACATTTTAAAATACTTTTTGTTGGTGAATCTTTTTCTTCATCTTTTTTTGGTCTACCTGGACCTTTTTTTGGTGATAAATTTATTGGCTCTTCATTATCTTGAAGTGTAACAGAATCGTCCAGCATTTCTGTTATAATATATTCATTTGTTTCAATTTCAGATAAATTTATATTTTCTTTTTCTTTTTCTTCTTCTATTTTTTGTGCTTCTATTTGTTGAAATTCTGTGTTAGTTATGGGTGTGAGTTCGTTTTTAATATTCAATTGAAACAATTGTTTTTCATTTATATTTTCAGTGGTTTGTTTTGTTGATGCTGTTATATTGTTTGGCTGTATAAAAGCAACTGGTGTTGACATAACTTCCAAATTCCCATCTTCATTTTCTGAAATTTTCAAATATTTTAATTGCTTAGAAAAATAATTATTAAAATAAAATTATTTGGTTTACCTATAACAGCTAGAAGTGCATGACCATCATCAGAAATAATAAATCCAACTGGTACAGTACCAAGTGTCAGTGACACTGTCTCAGCTGAGTCTGATGAACTACTTTGTTCAGTCAACATTTTCAAGTATAAACCTTTAAAAATAATAAATACACGAATTTTAATATTCAAGATAAATTAATGATCTAATTAACACAGTTGAATATATATTTTTTTTGATGATAAATAAAAAAATTGAATGAAAAATAACCTAAACAACTGCTTTCTATCACTAATTAAATATTGATTCATGTAACCACAAATAAATCAATTAAAAACCACCAAAAATTTAAACATACAGCTATCTGAATTGTCAATTGTTTGAATGAAATAAAAGTTTTGTTATTACTTTTGATAACGAAAATAATAATTAACAATTAATCTTAGAAATTTATTACTATTGTTATTATTGTTTTTTGACATTTATGTCTAAAATGTAAATATGATAATTACTCCTTTGATGAGTGATCGCTAGATGGAGATAAATATACCGACTGTTGGTAATATACAACAATAAAAAACAAAAGAAGGGTTGATTCGCATTGTTTGTAAATTCGCGTGTTATAACCGGTTATAACTTATAACCTATTAAAATTTTAATAAAAATTTTAATTTTCTTTAAGTAATAACAAAGTTGAACGAAGTTTTTTTTTTTCATTGTCTATCCAGGTAGTTGTTTCCTTAAATTTTTGCTGATTAATTAGTGATAGAGTACACTTGTTTAGATTATTTTTACTTCAACATTTTAATCAACAATTTCTTTATTTATCATCAAAAAAAAAAATAAATAGGTATTATTAACTATGTTCATTTGATTATTAAATTATTTGACATTAAAAATTTGAATTCATCATTAAGGTTTTAATAAATATTTAATCAACAATCTTGACAGTCCAATAATATGTATTGTTTATATTTACAGTATTTACCCGTGAGTCATGATGAGTGCAAAGAGGATACGTATTGAGAAAAATCAACAAGTCTCGACAGATTATGTTGAGGAGAAAATTGATCTCATCAACACTCTTGATAATGATTCCTTAGCACAAATATTTATGATGCTGCCAATATCTGAGAGGATGACTATGAAGGAAGGTATGATCTTCAAAATATATATTACTTAGTTTGTTGATATTAATGTTTAAATTTATTTTTTCCTGTTTCAGTTTGTTCCAAATGGCAAGAGGCCTGTCAACTAGCTTGGCATGACATTAAAAAATACAAATGTACCAATACAATTGTCCGTAATTATAAAAAATGTTTCTTAACACAGTCATACGTAGAAAAAGTATTATTCAATTGTGGTATTTATTTGAAAGAATTGATTCTTTCAAAAGTTTGTGACTCAAGTATCATGACAATAATTGCTGAATACTGCAAAAATCTAAGTACACTTGAATTTGTAATTGTCGTAAATAAAGATGATAGTTACACTGATCGCTTTGTTCAAGCATTCACACAGTTGGAGCAATTGAAAGTCGTTAAAATACATATAACTGGAAAAAGATTTCAATTTCAAATGCTGAATAGTCTTCCAAAAGATATAAATGAAATTCATTTATTTTTGAGATATGATGAACCGCTGTCGTGTATATGGAATATGTCATACGGAATATATCTTTCCGTAAGTAGCTGTTGTTAGCCAATAATTATATTTTTTTGTCATTAATATGAAAGAATACTATAACGTTTAAATTTATTTTTTTTTCAGGATCATTTTTCAACTGATGATGTATCACTATCACTTTTCGTAAGTACTTTCTATTGGTCAATCATTATTTTTATTGTCATTCATAAGAAAGAATATTAACTATGTTAAATTAATTTTGTTTCAGTCTTTAAGAGAATTTACCAATCTTCGAAGTTTGACAATACGTTTTTTCAACATCACCGACATTATTCAAGAAATATCAAAAAAAACAACACTTGTTTATCTCGATCTCCAAGAATGTAAGACACGAAATGAGATTTTTACATTCAATCAACTTTCAAACTTGGAACATCTCAACATTAAGGACGTGTCCTTCATGGATAGTGAATCGCAAAATATTCCTAATCTACTCGGTGGTATTTTCAATGCATGCAAAAATCTAAAACATCTTGATGCACCAGGTTTTCATGTTGATCTAGCTGAAATTAAAATGGAAAACTGGGTAAACTTGAGAAACTTGGTATATTTAAATATTCGCTGGCAAGCTAGTGATGCAATAATCGAAAAAATCATCATGCATTGCAATAATTTACAATTCATAAATACTGATACATTAAATAGTGAATTTATTATAAAATTAACAAAATTAGAAAATCTTAATTTTTTAAAATTTGCGAGGACCGATAATATCAATAATGAAGTAATGGTTGCAATTTTAAATAATTGTAAAAAAATTAAACATCTGGTAATTAACGGGTTTACTACAGTGAAGGCATCAATTTTTGATGATTTATTAAAATTGAAATATATTGAAAGTTTAAATTTGGCATATAGTTTGAATATTGGACGGAGTTCCATCACTTCAACTGCTTATGTTGCTTTAACGAGCTTGAAAAATTTGAAAGAACTAAATATTGAATGGAATGAAAATGTTGAAGACAATTTTATTGTCAAATTAAGAGGAATAAAAAGTTTAAATTGTTCTAGATGCATCAAACTTACTGATGTTGGTGTCATTCAATTTATAAAAAATAATCCAGATCTTGAATTTCTTAAGATCAGGTTTATCTCAAATCTTACAATTAACACGATTATTGCTGCAGATGAGGCAGTTAAAAATCGTACAAATGACACTTTTTTATGTATAAAAACTCGTGAGCCAGTTCTTAAAGAAGCTTGCATTAAATCTCAATGGTTAACTTGTGATTAGAATGGAATTGGAGTATTTTTATCCTCAGCAGGTACATCCTGTTTTTTTTTTTTTTTTTACATTTTTGCAAAAAAATCATATTAGTATTTTTTTTAATTAACTGTTTTATATATGTTGAATTCTTTTTCAAACAAAAAAATGTAGCTATAGAAAATTAGATTTAAAAAAAAGTTTAAGAGATGATGAGTTGTTGAAGTTATTAAATAATCTTCTGACATAATCAGCCTGATTATAATAATAATAATTTATATGATATTGATAATGATACGCCAAATAAACGACAATAAAATTGACAAGTCTGGGTAAATTAATAAAGTTATAATTAATTAAATAAGACTCAAATAAAAAAAAAAAATTATTTATTGTCATTTTCAGCAGAACAACAAAATAATTTTAAAAACTTCTCATTACTTTATCAAAAAATTCATATGTATAAAGTCGATCCGACGTAACATATTTTTTGGCGGCAATAACGGCCATGTTTTTTGCAATGATTTGCTTTCTCGTTCAATTACAATCTTGACTCTTTTTTTTTTTTTTACTGGATGGACCCAGGACCTTCCCTCTCTCTCAGTGACTCACACATACCAACACATAATCAGCTCATGTATATATTATTTTAGTCCCACTTTTTTTTCCTCATTTCTCTCATAATCATTGTCACCACCTTCAACTGGTTTCGATAGGTCAGTTAATTTTACAGTATTTTTAAAATAAATAAATACACTGTCAATAAATTAAAATAAGCCGGTGTGTGATTCTATATCAACATAGTTAAATAACGTCGAAAAAATTGTAATACTTTGTTATGTGAGACGTGAGTTGGTAGCAAGAGATTGATATTATAATTTTTATAATTATTATTCATTTATTTTTCAACAAAAAAAAACGTAATTTTTGAAAACTAAAAAAAAAAATATAAAATAAAATATAACAGCTGGTACGATAAGAAAAAAAAATTATGTTAACTTTGTTATTAATTAATTATTTCAATGATGTAAAGTTATTGTAAATCTATCAACGTACTCTAATAGGTCCTTGTTGGTCTCAAGCATAAAGTTATTAAATAAATGAATAAATAAAATACAAAAAATACAAAATGAAAAAAAAAAAAAAAAAGTACTTGAAGATTATAATCACAATATCGATTTTTTATATTCAACTATTTAATTTAATTTTATTCAATAAATTATATACATTTTCGTATATATAATTTATATAAAAACGAATGTCTTATTTCTTTAATCCACAATTTATATTTTTATTTCAGCAAGTTAAAAAATATGAAAAATTATTCTAAATAATATTTTTGTATCTTGTTAATGATAATTATAATTTTATCCAGTCAAATAATAGTGAAAATATTATAATATACTTAGAGTATACTCTTAGAATTTATTTATTTAATTTTTTTTTTTTTTCTGTTTTATAAATCATATTATTTCAGCTACTAATGCTACTGGATTAATTGACTTGTATTGCTATTAATATTGACTCAACCTTTATGAGGGTAATAAATTTTTTTTTTAATTATTATGTTTATAAATAAATTGATAAATTGATTACACAATTAAAAGTGTGAAGATGCCAAGGATGCTCTACTCCAGGGCGTTGAGTAATGAGTCCTGTTGAAAATAAATGCATTTATTTAGGTATAATAATATAATGTAAATATTATGGAAAAAAGAGGACACAAACCATTTATGTACTTGAAATACTCACGTGTATTTTGTTATTTGTATAACAGCTGTCATCTGTCAAAAATAGTAAATATTTACAAGTGTCAGCTGTGATCAGCTGTGACATTGTCCACTAAACCTCGTGAATTTTGTTTAGCCAGCATTTCAAAGTACCAAATAATCTGCAAAAATAAGAAATAAATAAATAAATTTATTTAAATTTTTAATATAAAATGAGAAAAACAATTAAACTTATAAAAGTATTTTTAATAAAATAACACCGGTATTAAAAAATTATAAATATTTTCAAGAGGTTAGAGCAAAATGGCTTCGAAATTCCAAGTTAAAGGCTTATTTGCATATTGCGTATGCTGAATCGTGTTTTTTTTGCAACTCACGCAATAGCGCGACAATCTCTTTTCTCTTTCTCTAGCACTTTCGCACTTTCTCTCTCTTGTTTTGTTCTAGAATGCTCTCGAACGTTCTCGAAATTAAATCACCGGCATAATTTTTTTTTTTTGCCGGCGCTCGTGTCAGTATAATTTCACTTGTTGATTGTTGTTAACCTGTTGATTCAGCTGTTCCTGTACCTCGTGCTCCAAGACTTTTAAAACCTGTTAAAACCAACAAAATAGTGACGTCACTATCAAATTAAATTCAAATTGAGTGAGAAAAAATAAAAATAAGAAAAATATATATGCAATATTAAATTATGTTTTTTAATTTTATATTACAGAAACGAAATTCGAGAGCTTTAAATTTTTGAATATCGCAAAAATTTAATATATCTCTTAAAAATGGATAACTCTGAAGTAACTATTCATCCTGGTAATGAAAGAAACAATATTAAAATTATTTTTTCGAAACTATACAACTTCTGTTGGCCAACATTGAAGACCCTTCTGTTTGCCATCATTTATAATTTATATTCACGTTCGTTTTATGATGAAGTCAAATTTTATACAATTCTTTGTTTGATTGTACTCGTCGTCATGTTCGTAATGCACATATTTATGAAATCACTAATGCCACAGCATTTGACTGACTTGCATTGTTTTTTTATGATAGTATTCATAGTTATATGTTTAATGGTTGTATGTAATGTCTGTATCACAATATACTATATAGACAAAGATGATTTGGTCTTACATTTTATTTTAGATATTATAATTAAAAAATATATATCATCGAAGTATTAAGACTGTATTAAATTCGTACAATTTTGTATGAATTTCTGTCAACCAAAACACCAGCTATACCAACAGTGCTTTTTTTTTGTCAGGTTCTCTTTAAGGTAATGGTAAATGGTAAGAGTTTGTGATCTATCTAAGACATGCAGTATAATAATATTTAAACAGTTTTAAAATTATTTACGTCATTTACATAATTAGATTAGAAAAAAAATCTGTGTTCTTAAATTTCGTGGTCTTTACTTTTGTAGATAAATTTTACAATACTCCAAAGAAATAAAATTGTTTAACTACGTATTCACGAGGTACAGGATAAATTAAAAATCGTAAAATTAATTCTACATAAATAAATACCACGAAAATTAAATGAAAATGGTCACAAACTCTTACTCCTATTCCTACCGTTTTTTTTCTATTATTTTTATACGTTCATAAAAAAAAAAAAAAATTTCAAAAAAAAATTAAAGCCATATTTATTATTTTAAACAAATCAAACTAAAAAAAAAAAATTATTTACAAAATAATAATGCCATATGAACTAGCAAATTGACACTTTTAGTTAGTGACAAATTTCAATAAGATCAATGTGAACTTAAAAAAATTTTTTACATGTTAATATAAACATAAAGTTGATCGATACTTAATTAGATAAATTAATCATAATGGCTGTTTTAGATGTTAAAACATCTTTAAATACCACCACAATTATTGTACTGGTATTTTTTTTATTCGACTGAGAATGATAGATTCTTATCATTCGTTTGAAGGTCACATAAAAAAGAAATTTGTAACTCATCTGCGATGAGAAAAAAAAAAAAAAAAAA
>MKYW01000076.1:244421-262902 GCA_015776835.1 Aphidius ervi
TTTAATAAATATTTAATCAACAATCTTGACAGTCCAATAATATGTATTGTTTATATTTACAGTATATTTACTCATAAGTCGTGATGAGTCGTGCAAAGAGAATACGTATTGAGAAAAATCAACAAGTCTCTGGAGATAATGTTGAGGAGAAAATGGATCTCATCAACTATCTTAATAATGATTCCTTAGCACAAATATTCATGCTGCTGCCAATATCTGAGAGGATAACTATGAAGGAAGGTATGATCTTCAAAATATATATTACTTAGTTTGTTGATATTAATTTTTAAATTTATTATTTTCTGTTTCAGTTTGTTCCAAATGGCAAGAGGCCTGTCAACTAGCTTGGCATGACATTAAAAAATACAAATGTACCAATACAATTGTTCGTAATCATGAAAAATGTATTTTAACACAATCATATGTGGAAAAAATATTATTTAATTGTGGTATCTATTTAAAAGAATTAATTCTTTCAAAAGTTTGTAACTCAAGTATCATGCCAGTAATTGCTGAATACTGCAAAAATCTAAGTACACTTGAATTTGTGATTGACGTAAATGAAGATGACCGTTATACTGATCGCTTGGTTGAAACATTCACACAGTTGGAGCAATTGAAAGTCGTTAAAATACATATAGCTGGAGAAAGATTTCAATTTCAAATGCTGAATAGTCTTCCAAAAGATATAAATGAAATTCATTTATTTTTTGAACTTAGTGAATCGCAAAAACTGTCGGGTTTTAACCGACAATTATTTTTGTTGGTAAGTAGCTATCGTTAGCTAATAATTATATTTTTTCGTCATTAATATGAAAGAATACTAACGTTTAAATTTATTTTTCTTTAGTTAGAATCTTATAGGGACCCAGTAGCACCATCACTTTTCGTAAGTACTTATTGTTAGTCAATAATTATTTTTATTGTCATTTATAAGAAAGAATATTAACTTTATTAGATTTATTTTGCTTCAGTCTTTGAGAAAATTTACCAATCTTCGAAAGTTGACAATACGATCTTGCATTATCACCAACATTATGCAAGAAATATCTGAAAAAACAACACTTGTTTATCTCGATCTCCAAGAATGTATTTCTACCGATGAGATATTTACATTCAATCAACTTTCAAACTTGGAACATCTCAACATTAAGCACATGTCCTTTGTGGATAGTGAATCGCAAAATATGTTAAATCCAATCAGTGATATTTTCAATACATGCAAAAATTTAAAACATCTTGATGCACCAGGTATTAATGTTGATCTAGCTGAAATTAAAATCGAAAACTGGGTAAACTTGAAAAACTTGGTATATTTAAATATTCGCTGGCAAGCTAGTGATGCAATAATCAACAATATCATCAAGTATTGCAATAATTTAGAGTTCATAAATATTGATAAATTAAATAGTGAATCTACTATAAAATTAACAAAATTAGAAAATCTTAATTATTTAAAATTTGGGGTTACAAATTATATCAATGGAGAAGTAATGGTTGCAATTTTAAATAATTGTAAAAAAATTAAACATCTGGTAATTCACGGGTACACTACAGTGGAGGTATCAATTTTTAATGATTTATTAAAATTGCAATATATTGAAAGTTTAAATTTGGCATGTAGTTTGAATATTGGATGGAGTTCCATCACTTCAACTGCTTATATTGCTTTAACGAGCTTGAAAAATTTAAAAGAACTAAACGTTGAATTAAATAATAAAGTTGAAGACAATTTTATTGTCAAATTAAGAGGAATAAAAAGTTTAAATTGTTCTAAATGCAACAATCTTACTGATGCTGGTGTCATTCAATTTATAAAAAATAATCCAGATCTTGAATTTCTTGATATCAGCTATATCAAAAAAATTACAATTAACACGATTATTGCTGCAGAAGAGGTATCTAAAAATCGTACAAATGATATTTTTTTATCTATAAAAACTGATGATCCAGTTCTTAAAGAAGCTTGCATTAAATCTCAATGGTTAACTTGTGATTAGAATGGAATTGAATTATTTTTATCCTCAGCAGGTACATCCTGTTTTTTTTTTTTACAATTTTGCAAAAAAATCATATTAGTATTTTTTCTAATTAACTGTTTTATATATGTTGAATTATTTTTTAAACAAAAAAATGTAGCTATAGAAAATTAGATTTAAAAAAAAGTTCAAGGGATGATGAGTTGTTGAAGTTATTAAATAATCTTGTGACATAATAAGCCTGATTATAATAATAATAATTTATATGATATTGATAATAATACGCTAAATAAACGACAATAAAATTGACAAGTCTGGGTAAATTAATAAAGTTATAATTAATTAAATAAGACTCAAATAATAAAAAAAACTTTTATAAAACATGTTTCGAATTTTTTGTAGCTAAAGATGAGGGTAGATATTACCTCTCGTAATTATTTTGAAATATTTCGTATATAGCGTATTAAAAATGTCTATGGATTACCAATTCAATTTATAAAAAATTTATAGAAAACAATAAATAATTAATAATAATATTGCTATGAATTCAAATTTAAAATATTAATATCAGAATATCAGAGACGCTTTTTTTTTATCAGTAAGCGCGGTAATTTCAAATATTATTTGTTTTATTATATAAACAAATATCATTTATTAATAATAATAATTAATTAATTTATATTAAATCAATTATTTTCGCGCTAACGTTGAACTAACGTCGAAAAAATTGTATGTGAGACGTGAGTTGGTAGCAAGAGATTGATATTATAATTTTTATAATTATTATTCATTTATTTTTCAACAAAAAAAAACGTAATTTTTGAAAATTGAAAAAAAAAAATATAAAATAAAATAAAATAACTGGTATGAAAAAAAAAAAAAAAATTATGTTAACTTTGTTATTAATAAAACAAATTTGTTAAATTGCAATTTAATTAATTATTTCAATAATGTAAAGTTATTGTAAATCTTCTAACATACTCTAATAGGTCCTTGTTGGTCTCAAGCATAAAGTTATTAAATAAATGAATAAATAAAATACAAAAAATACAAAATAAAAAAAAAAAAATGTACTTAAAGATTATAATCACAATATCAATTTTTTATATTCAACTATTTAATTTAGTTTTATTCAATAAATTATATACATTTTCGTATATATAATTTATATAAAAAAGAATGTCTTATTTATTTAATCCACAATTTAAATTTTTATTTCAGCAAGTTAAAAAATATAAAAAATTGTTCTAAATAATATTTTTGTATCTTGTTAATAATTATTATTTTATCTAGTCAAATTATAGTGAAAATATTACTCTTAAAAATTATTTATTCAATTTTTTTTTTCTGTTTTATAAATCATATTATTTCAGCTACTCGACCTTTATCAGGGTAATAAATTTTTTTTTTTAATTATTATGTTTATAAATAAATTGATAAATTGATTACACAATTAAAAGTGTGAAGATGCCAAGGATGCTCTACTCCAGGGCGTTGAGAAATAAATTCTGTTGAAAATAAATGCATTTATTTAGGTATAATAATATATTGTAAATATATTATGAAAAAAAGAGGACACAAACCATTAATGTACTTGGAATATACATGTGTATTTTGTTATCTACACGTGTATAACTTATTATTAATTATTTATTGTTTTTTATAAATTTTATATGAATTGAATTGGTAATCCATATACATTTTATACTACGTTATATACAAAGTATTTCAAAAAAAATTACGAGGGGTAATAGCTATCCTCTTCTTTAGCTACAAAAGATTCGAAACATGTTTTATAAAAATTTTTTTTTTTCTGATAATAACTGTAGCAACGAAGATAAAAAAAATTTATATCTTTTATATTTAAATTTACAATGTGAAAAAAAAAAAAAAACAGAAAAAAAAATTATTAATCAAATTGTATTTAGGTATACAAAATTATTAGTTATTTATCAATTTTTTGGCTCAAAAAAACAATCTGGAAATAAAAAAAAATTTTTTTTTTTAAATTTGAGTCTTATTGTATTGATTGCAACTTTATTAATTTACCTAGACTTCCCTTAAACTTTTTTTTAAATCTAATTTTCCATAATTACATTTTTTTGTTTAAAAAAAATTCAACAAATATGGAACAGTTAATTAGCAAAAATACATCTTTGTAATAATTTTGTTATGGCTTTTATTATTTTAAAAATGATTTGTTTGTAAAAATGTAGAAAAAATACAAGATATATTTGCTGAAGAAAAAAATACTTCAATTCTATTCTAACAATCAATTAACCATTGAGATTTACTGCAGGCTTTTTCAAGATCTAAATCAGATTTTATATATAAAAAAGTATCATTTGTACGATTTTTAGATACCTCCTCTGCAGCAGTAATCGTGTCAACTGTAATTCCATTGTTAAAGCTGATGTTAAGAAATTCAAGATCTGGATTATTTTTTATAAATTGAATGACACCAGCATCAGTAAGCTTGTTGCATGCAGAACAATTTAAACTTTTTATTCCTCTTAATTTGACAATAAAATTGTCTTTAACATTATCACTCAATTCAACGTTTAGTTCTTTCAAATTTTTTAAACTTGCTAAAGCAATGTAAGCAGTTGAAGTGATACGACTCCCTCCAATATTCAAACATTTTAAGAGCTTACAATTTTTAGCAATAGCAATCATAGCACGATCTCCAAGTTTGGTACTGAATGCCAAATTTAAATTTTCAATATATTGCAATTTTGATAAATTATCAAAAATTGATGCCTCCATTCTATTATACTTTGGAAGTACCAGATGCTTGAGTTTCTTACAATTATTTAAAATTGCAACCATGACTTCTTTAGTGATATTATTTGTCTTCGCAAATTTTAAATAATTCAGGTTTTTTAATTTTGTTAATTTTATAGTAGATTCACTATTTAATTCATCAATGTTTATGAATTCTAAATTATTGCAATACTTGATGATATTTTTAATTATTGCATCGCTAGCTTGCCAGCAAATATTTAGATATACCAAGTTTCTCAAGTTTACCCAGTTTTCCATTTCAATGTCAGCTAGATCAACATAAAAATCTGGTGCATCAAGATGTTTTAGATTTTTGCATGTATTGAAAATACCACTNAGAACAATTAAAACTTTTTATTCCTCTTAATTTGACAATAAAATTGTCTTCAACATTTTCATTCAATTCAATATTTAGTTCTTTCAAATTTTTCAAGCTTGTTAAAGCAATATAAGCAGTTGAAGTGATGAGAGAACACTCTCCAATATTCAAACATTTTAAGAGCTTACAGTTTTTAGCAATAGCAATCATAGCACTATCTCCAAGTTTAGAACTAAATGCCAAATTTAAATTTTCAATATATTGCAATTTTGATAAATCATTATAAATTGATGCCTCCACTCTATCACCCCCGAAAATAACCAAACGTTTAACTTTTTTACAATTATTTGAGATTGCAACTATTACTTCTTCATTGATATGATTTGTGAACCCAAATTTTAAATAATTAAGATTTTCTAATTTTGTTAATATTATTATAGTAGATTCACTATCTAATGTATGAATATTTATGAATTCTAAATTATTGCAATACCGGATGATTTTTTTAATTATTGCCTCACTAGCTTGCCAGCGAATATGTAGATATACCAAGTGTCTCAAGTTTACCCAGTTTTCCATTTTAATTTCAGCTAGATCAACATTAAAATCTGGTGCATCAAGATGTTTTAGATTTTTGCATGTATTGAAAATATCACTGATTGGGTTTAGAATAGTTTGCGATTGACTATTCATGAAGGACACGTCCTTAATGTTTAGATGTTCCAAGTTTGAAAGTTGATTGAATGTAAAAATCTCATTTGTAGTCTGACATTTTTGGAGATCGAGATAAACAAGTGTTGTTTTTTTTGATATTTCTTGGATAATTTCAGTGATGTTGTAAGAACGTATTGTCAAACTTTGAAGATTGATAAATTCTCTCAAAGACTAAAACAAAATTAATTTAACGAAGTTAATATTCTTTCTTATGAACGACAATAAAAATAATTATTAACTAACAATAAGTACATACGAAAAGTGATGGTGATACACCATAGTTTGCAAAATGGGTCTGAAAAAAAAATAAATTTAAGCGTTGGTATTCTTTCATATTAATGACAAAAAAATATAATTATTGGCTAACGATAGCTACTTACCAAAAAACATATTTGTTTGTTAAAACGCGACAGTTTGTGCGATTCAGCAAGTCCAAAAAATAAATGAATTTCATTTATATCTTTTGGAAGACTATTCAGTATTTGAAATTGAAATTCATGTCCAAATATATGTATTTTAACGACTTTCAGTTGATCTAATTTTGTGAATGCTTTAACAAAGCTATCAGTATAACGATCATTTTTATTCACGTCAATTTTAAATTCAAGTGTTGTTAAATTTTTGCAGTGTTCAGCAACTATTGGCATGATACTTGAATCACAAATTTTTGTAAGAATCAATTCTTTTAAATAAATACCACAATTAAATAATATTTTTACTATGTATGGTTGTGTTAAAATACATTTTTTATGATTACGAACAATTGTATCACTACATTTGTACTTTTTAATGTCATGCCAAGCTAGTTGACAGGCCTCTTTCCATTTGGAACAAACTGAAATAGAAAATAACAAACTTAAAACATTATTATAAACCATATCAACAAACTAAATAATATATATTTTGATGATTATACCTTCATCCATAGTTATCCTCTCAGATATCGGCAGCAGCATGAATATTTGTGCTAATGAATCATTATCAAGAGAGTTGATAGAATCCATTTTCTCCTCAACATAATCTGTAGAGACTTGGTGATCTTTCTCAATACGTATCCTCTTTGCACTCATCATGACTTATGAGTAAACACTGTAAATATAAACAATACATATTATTGGACTGTCAAAATTGTTGATTAAATATACAATAAAACAATAATGATAAATTTAAATTTTTTATGTCAAATAATTTAATAATCAAATAAACATAGTTATAAATATGTATTTTGTTTGATGATAAATAAAGGAATTATTGATTTAAATATTGAAAAAAAAAAAATAACCTAAACAAGTGTTTCTGTCATTAATTAAATATTGATTCATCTAACCACAGAAAAATCAATTAAAATCAGTAAAAATTTAAGAAAACAACATCGTCAATTATTTGAATGAAAAAAAAAAGCTTTGTTATTACTGATAATTGCTTATAATACTTTTAATTTATAATTGTAACAATCAAACTTTTTTTTTGTTTTTTTGTTTTTATTATTTATTTTTGTATCGATGAGTGAGCGTAGATCAGCGTAGATGGGGATAAATATACTGACTGTTGGTATTAGATACGTTCTTTTTTATCGGTATGGAAGGCTAATCACGGAGACGCCATATTTAAAATTACGGCATAAATCAGATTCTTGATTGGCCATTCCATATTCCGTTGGCGAACCAATTAAAAAAATTCATTAATAATATCTAACCTGACGTGAAATAATTTTTGGCGGCAAAAACCATGCTTTCTTGTCCAATCACATGGTCCAATTACTATTACCGCTGATTAGTGATTACCGCAATCTCACATAGGTGCTTGCCGCCTTTCTTTTTTTCGGCTGAAACCGGTTTTCACAATGACTCAGCAATTATTATTTTTTTTTCTTATCTACATTATTCGCACTTTCAGTTTTGACAGATGTAATGTAGATAGGTGACAGATCAGGTCAATTAATTTTACAGAATCAAAAACTCAAATTAATAAAATAAATAAATTCATTGTTAATAAATAAAAATAAACCGGTGTATAATTCCATCGACTTTGTTGACTAGTTAATTAAAAAAAAGCTTATCTACATAAAATATATACTAGGTATACTAGTCTTAAAGATGCCTGATAATGATGACGGTTATGTTGCTTCTATGTACAATTTTATGTCCGATTATGTATCCATATTAAGTATACATATATCAGGTATACCCATATGCAATACTATGTTCTCGAGTGTACATAACTGGTACAATAATGTAATATTGTACTTGTTGCCTGCAAATACACTTGATATGCCCTCAACTACAATTGACGTAGTATCACATGGAGAACCAGCATCACATGAAGAATCAGCATCTCTTCAAACTACAATTGACCTTGGATCACATGGAGAATCAGCATCTCCTTTAGAAGAAGTCAAAAATGCAATAAATAGAATTAAGAGACGGCAACTGTACCTTAATCAAGAACTAACAGACAAACTTACAAAATTAGTAGATGAATTAAAAGACCTTGTTGGAACTCAAGCCAATGACAGTGAGATTGAAAATAAAAAAGACCAAATCGATGAAACGATCGAAGCGATAATAGAAGACAATAATGGAGTGTTTAAAAAAGTAAAAAAGTTTCTACGTAGTTTTTGTTTAGATCTAATTCCAATTGGTTTTAAATACATGATATATGCAGTAGCTGCAGCAATTATACTTTATGCTATATATACAATAATCTTGATAAAGACTGGCCATTTCAAAGATCCATGGGATCTCAAAGAGCACGGATCTTTGTTCATAGATATTCTCTGGGGGTGTATAAAAAATGGCGCTGGTATAGTTTCTTTTTTCTCTTTAATTTACGCATTATATAAATTCATAATGGAAAAATTAGAATCGATAGATAACTTGGAAAGAGGATTGAATATTTAAAACTTTTTTACGAAAGCAATATAAATTTGATCATTATTATTTAACCAAGAACAATTAAAAAAAAAAAATCGTATTATAATTAGACTCATATGTCAGCAGGCTATTTCAATCAAAATTATATTAAATGAGTACATAGAATTGGAAAAAAAAAAATAATCTAAAAAAAAACAAAAAAATTTATTATAAAATAAAAAAATACAAAATGAAAAAAAAAATACAAAAAATATAAAATAACAAAAAAACGTACTTAGAGATTATAATTAGAATTTATATTATTTATATACAGAAAATGTTCTATTTATTTATTCCACAATTTGATTTTTTATCTGAGCAAGTTAAAAAGTATATAAAAAGACATATAATTATGTTAACAGGCTAATTTCAGAAATATATTTATTGATTATATTGAATAAGTATAGAGAACTGCAACAAAAAAAAAAATAGGTTTATGACTAGTTAAAATTTTTTAAACTGATATTAATAAGAACTAAAATAATAGGCAAATTTTAAATATGTCAAGTATATATATTGGTGATGTATTATTGTGTTATGTTATGTGAGTTGGTATGAAGGCAAGAGATTGATATTACTATTTTTTATTTATTTATTTATTTATATATTTCAATCAGAATAAACGTACTTTTTGAAATCTGAAAAAAAAAAAAATTTATAAAAATAAAAAAAAATTATAGGTAATTCACAAAATAAAAAAAAAAATACAAAAAATGTACCTATACTTAGATGTTATAATTAAAATATATATTAAAATATAAATTTTTATATAATTTATATAAAAAAAAAATGTCTTATTTATTTATTCCACAATTTAAATTTATATTTCAGCAAGTTAAAAAATATGAAAGATTCTAAAGAATATTTTTGAATCTTGTTAATAATTAGAATTTTATCTAGTCAAACAAATTATAGTAAAAAAATTACTCTTAGAATTTATTTATTTAATTTTTTTTGTTCTGTTTTACAAATTATATTATTTCAGCTACTAATGTCACTGGATTAATTGACTTATATTGCCATAATTAATATTACTATTAACTTAACATTTATAAGTGTAATAAACTTTTTTAACAAATTATTATGTTTATAAATAAATTGATGAATTCATTAAATAATTGAAAGTGTGAAGCTGAGTGCTGACAAAGATGCTCTACTCCAGGATGTTGAGAAAGGAGCCCTGTTGAAAATAAATTCAGTTAATGCATTTATTTAGGTATAATAATAATATATTGTAAATATGAAAAAAAGAGGACACAAATCATTTATGTACTTGAAATATTCACGTGTATTTTGTTATTTGTATAACAGCTGTCATCTGTCAAAAATAGTAAATATTTACAAGTGTCAGCTGTGACATTGTCCACTAAACCTCGTGAATTTTGTTTAGCCAGCATTTTAAAGTACCAAATAATTTGCAAAAATAAGAAATGAATAAATAAATTAATTTAAATTTTTAATATAAAATGAGAAAAACAATTAAACTTATAAAAGTATTTTTAATAAAATAAGACCGGTATTAAAAAATTATAAATATTTTTAAGAGGTTAGAGCAAAATGCTGAAAAAAACAATTGTTTTTTTTTTTTTTTTTTTTTTTTTTTGCAAGCCACACCTTAATATTTTCTTTTCTCTTTCACACTTTAGCGTCAATGAATAATAGCATCGCAACTTTCATTCAGTGGTTCAAGCGTAATACAGTCGTCCTACTGAATAATTTCCATGGGTACACTGCTTTGGGCTCGGGACTCGTGAGGAGAGATCTTGAATCTCGATGGCAATCAATGGAGATTTTTCGGTAAATCGACTGTAATGGGGTGTGGCAGGCTGTATGCGCAGAAATTAAACATGAGTTATTACGCATATAATTTTTTATGCACACATTTACGTAATTCGAATGTAGATGTGCTGGCATTAGCTAGCTGAGAAAAAAATCAAAGCATCTCTTCCCTTTCGTACGTGAACCTCCGTAGAGTAAAGACCACCAGTAGAGAAGTAGACATCGACAACATTAAATTGTATTACTGTAATACACTTGTCACCCATCATCACCATCATCGTGCAGAGTTGCCCATCATCTACACAACTGTCCGAAATCTAAAAAACGCCAGTCAAATTAAATTTTAACGAGGTGAGAAAAAAGTGAGAAAGTGAAAAAATATATGAAATTTAATTTTATGAAAATTTTATGAAACCTTGCCATAATTATGATAATCAAAAATACAAATTTATGAATTTATAATGTTAAATCAACTAAATTAATTAGAGCCTACATCAAAGATTGTATGTTAATTCTTTGGAGCCCATTATTAATTAAATGTAATTAACAGTCAAATCATAATTTTGTGACAAGTGTAAAAGACCCAGATTGACCCAGATGTTGGACCATAGTATACCTAAATTGATGAATCACCACATAGCTGAATGACGAGGTAATGCACAAGCGAGAAATTTGACATACACACTGATAAATTTTATATCGTATGTCAAAGTGTGTAAGTGTATGTCAAATTTCGCGCATCTGCATAAATTCCTCGTGACCTATTTAACGATTTCACCATACAAAGTGAATTGGGATGGGCGATTGTGGAAAAATAATCGATTAATCGGTTATCCAATATTATTATTGTTTTTTTTTTTTATAATTTTATATAATAAAATTAAAAATGCAACAAATTAAAAAAAAACAATTAGACATATATATCTATATTTTTTTAATTTTATATGTATTTATATATTTATTATTTGGTAATTTTTTTTCTAAAAAAAAAAGAAAAAGGAACAATCAGATAACAAGAAATGATTGTGAATTTTATAATTATTATTTTACCAATGAGAATCGAAAAAAAAAATCGTATTATATTTACGACAAAAAAAAGAAAAATTGAATTCTTATATACCATTAGTGGTCTTATATACCATACTATATGCATGACGAGAAAAATTCATGCAAAGGGGTATGGTACGGCGTACCCGAAGAAATGACCCGACAATTTCGACAGACTATAACTGCTAGAGTGCCAGTTATATTATTGACTGCAACTGTGGACGAAAAAACCAGCGTTTATCTACCGAGTCTTTTAATACATACATTCAAGTGTCGCGCGAGACTATTTTTCAGTCTTTATTCATATAAAGCTATAAAAATGCTGAGCTAATAATGTACCACAAAATTCCTTATATTTAAAAAATTATTTATTGATAAAAAAAAAACTAAAAAAATAAACCAACTTTGAGACAAATTGATTTTAATTATTTATTCAATAAATTATGCTAGAAAATTTTTTTCAACAATTTCCCAGTTTTTTTTTTGTAAACCATAAATAACAGCAAAACTTTTTTGTCTCCATAATTATTTTAATTATGTCAATAGTTTTTAAGTAAAAAGCGTGCAAAGACAGGTGTATTTTATGTATTCTATGATGTTTGTATTTTTTTAAAAAAACCTTAAAAATAAAAACTAAAAAAATTATATCCAAATTTTTTGGAAAAAAAAAATACGAATTTCTGATTTTTAGCTAAGGAATAATTAAAAAAATATTTTCCACGAATGTTTTTTTTGGTTTTAAAAAAAACGTGAAAAAAAATTACGAATACATAATATGAAAAATATACAATGTTTCTAAAAGTCATCCGCAAGAGGTCTTAAACTCATATGTGCACAGATGCCTACAAATCCCGACCGTTCGAATGCCTGTATTGTATACAATATATATTTAAATGCTGATATACCCTGTTATACCCACTCTAGAAACTTAATGCTGGCAGAGTTTACCAGTATAGTAGTAACAGTAGAAATCTACCTGGAAGTAAATGAAATATGAATTCTACATGAATACTATACTGGGGCCACTGTCCTGGGAAACACATTTTTTAATATGGAAAAGAAACAAAAATCAAGCTAAATGTTATCTATAAAACTATTATTATATTTATTTAATTTTTTAAATCTATAATAATATACTGAAAGAAAAATGAATAACTATAATTATGAGTATAACTTAATTGATTTTCTTTTCAAGTATTAATTTATATAATTGAAATAACATTTGATTATTATCATGTTATTATCGTCTTTTGCAAGATACAAAACTGCACGTTTTGGAATTCAGTCATGATGAATCCCCGGGTAGGAATTGCCAAGACTCACAACACGGCCAAGTCTTGTCCCAATAATGGCATCCAATGCTTGGCAGCCAATCGTGCGCCATCCATGGGCCAAGGCTTGGCTGACTCATGGCTGGTTATTTGCNGGGTCCAAAAGAGAATTCTGTTGAGGAAGTACAACCTGTTATTGATCATGTTCATAATAACATAGATCGTTTAGATCATGATTCATTGGAAATGATATTCTTGAATCTGCCAATATCAGATAAAATAACAGCGGAACAAGGTAACCATTGAAATAAAAATTTTATTTTTATAATTAATGGTAATATTTTCATTTATTATTGATATATGATTTGATAATTTTTTTCTAGTTTGTCGCAAATGGTATGGAGTCAGTCAATTTCCTTGGTATAATGAGACAAAATACAAATGTGGCCATTCAATCGATGGTCGTTTTGACCGGTTGCTGACACAAACATATGTCAAAAAAATATTGTTAAAATGTATCAATTTGAGAGACTTATCTCTATCAAAAATTTGCAATTCAAGTATCATGCCAATCGTTGGTGAACACTGCCGAAAATTAACAAGACTTGAATTTGTAGCCAATGAGGAGTTAAAGATCGATAACAATGACTACATTCAAGCGTTCACAAAGTTAAATAAAATAAAAATCATTAAAATAGAAATACTTCCTCTGCAAGACGAAGATAACATTAAATTTAACCCTGAAGTACTCAACAATCTTCCAGAAGGAGTTGAAGAAATTCATTTAGAAATTCATAATTATGGACAAGAGTCCAAGACACCAGTGTTTTTCGTAAGTTAATATTGATAATTATAAATAAAATTATAAATATAATTGTATTATACAATTAATTTAATTTTTATAATTTTTCAGAATTTAAAAAAATTCAAGAACCTTCACAGTTTGACATTGAAAGGCTGTATTTTGGACAGAATTGTTCAAGAAATTTCAGAAAAAACAACACTCATTTATCTCGATCTTCAAGATTCTTGGCTGGTCATGACAAATTTCTCATTTGATCAACTTGTAAATTTAAAACACATCAATATTTTTAACACCGATTCAGATTCAATAAAAAAATTCACTCGAGATAGTATTTTTAATACATGCAAGAATTGGAGATATCTCAACTTGCGATTGTGGTTTGTTTATGACTCAGTTGAGATTTTTTCTGAAAACTGGATAAACCTTAAGAACTTGGAATATCTCACTATTAGTTGGAAAATTACCGATGACTTAGCAATAAAAATTGTTAAATATTGCAAGAATTTAAAATACTTAGATATTTCGACAAGTTATAAATCTGACTGTTTAAACGATTATATAATAACAAAAACTGCGTTGAAAAAATTGACTGAATTAAAAAATCTTGAATGTTTAAAATTGCCTCCCATGGCTGAACTGAGTGATGAATCAGTGACGGCAATTTCAAATAATTTCAAAAAACTTAAGCAATTAGAAATTGCTTCTTGTAATACAATAGAGTATGATAATGATGCAGATTCTCCTGGGTTCGATTTTGACAAGATATCAAAATTAAAATATCTTGAGCATTTAAATTTATCACATATTTTTGGATTACAAAATAGTAGTCTTATTTTTATAGCTAATCAATGTAAAAATCTGACAAGTTTAGACATAACTCATTGCAGATCAATTACAAAAGAAGCTCTCATTGTTTTAACCAACTTGAAAAAATTACAAAGATTAAATGTCAGTCATATTAAAAATGTTTCAAACAGTTTTATCGGCAAATTAAAAAGATTGAAATATTTGGATTGTAGATATTGCACAAAGATCACTGATTCTGCAATCATTCGATTTATAAAAAGATGTCCAGCTCTTGAACATCTTTATCTCTGCAAAACTAATCTTACTATCGAAACAATTATTAAAGCTGATCAAGCAACAAAAAATCGTACCAATGGTATTATTTTACATATATACTTCCATGACCTTCTAAAGAAGCTTGAAATAGTTTCGATGCCGAAAATTGAATCTATGTGGTTGATACTTTCTTCTGACTGTAAGAAACCATTGTGTAAAGAAGTTTAAGTGTGAAAAAAAAATAATTTGTTGAATCTCATATCGACTTTTTGATGTGGACGAAATTGTTATAATGCAAAATTTAAATTATTGGTGATGTATTAATGTAATGAGTGAGTCGGAAAAAAAAATATTAAAAATTAAAAAATTCAATAGAGATTAAGTTTTCCCCAGTTAAAGCTTTGTGAGGAATTTCTTTGCCATATTTAATATTTATCATTATTTATTTTTAAACAACTCATACTAAAAAAAAAAAATTACTATTTACAAAATTAATAAATAGCTATATTGAACTCGCAAGTTGGTACCTATTATCGGTCATCAGTGTATACTTAAAAAAATTTTTTACATGTATTAATATAAACATAAAGTTGTTCGATACTTAATTAATAATTAGATAAATTAATCATAATGTTATTTTTGTATGTTATTTTTGTACAATTGTACTGGTATTTTTATTTGACTGAGAATGATAAAAACTTATCATTCCTTTGAAGGTCACAAAGAAAAGAAATTTGTAACTCATCTGCGATGATCATTTCTCGAGAAGAAAAGAAAAAAAAACACATTGTATTATTTTAAATTTAAATTCATAGCAATAATTATCATAAATTATTTATTTATAATTAAATTGTAATTGGGTATACAAAATTATTTAATATTTATCAATTTTTTGGATCAAAAAAACAATCTGGAAATAAAAAAAGGTTTTTTTTTAAATTTGAGTCTAATTTCATTAATTATAACTTTATTACTTTACCTACACTCGTCAATTTATTATTGTTTATTTGGCATATAATTATCAATGTCATATAAACTATTATTATTATTATAATTATAATTATTATGTCAAAAGATTATTTAATAAGTTCAACAACTCATCATCCCTTAAGCTTTTTTTTAAATCTAATTTTTCATGGCTACATCTTTTTGTTTAAAAAAAAATCAACAAATATGAAATAGTTAATTAGGAAAAATAATAATACAACAGCTTTGTAATAATTTTGTTGAGGAAAAAAATACTTCAATTCCATTCTAACAAAAAATTAACCATTGAGGTTTAATGCAATCTTCTTCAAGATCTAAATTATGCTTTATAGATAGAAAAGTATCATTTGTACGATTTTTAGATACCTCATCTGCAGCAATAATCGTGTCAATTGTAACTTTTTTGATATAGCTGATATCAAGAAATTCAAGATCTGGATTATTTTTTATAAATTGAATGACACCAGCATCAGTAAGTTTGTGGCATCCAGAACAATTTAAACTTGTTATTCCTCTTAATTTGACAATAAAATTGTCTTCAACATTTTTATTCAATTCAATATTTAGTTCTTTTAAATTTTTCAAGCTCGTTAAAGCAATAAAAGCAGTTGAAGTGATGGAAAGGCAGGCTCCAATATTTAAACTTTTTAAGAGCTTACAATTTTTAGCAATAGCAATAATAGCACTATCTCCAAGTTCTTGACTAAATGCCAAATATAAACTTTCAATATATTGCAATTTTGATAAATCATCAAAAATTGATGCCTCCACTCTATTATTATAGGGAAATATCAGATGTTTAAGTTTTTTACAATTATTTAAAATTGCAACCATTACATTTTTATTGATATCATCTGCAATCTCAAATTCTAAATGATTGAGGTTTTCTAATTTTGTTAATTTTATAGTAGATTCACTATTTAATGCATCCATATTTATGAATTCTAAATTATTGCAATACTTGATGATATTATTGATTATTGCATCACTAGGTAGCCAACGAATTTTTAAATATACCAAGTTTCTCAAGTTTACCCAGTTTTCTATTTTAATTTCGGCTAGATCAACATAAAAATGCGGTGCATCAAGATGTTTTAAATTTTTGCATGCATCGAAAATACCACTTAGTAGATTTGGCATATCTCGAAAGTAACCAACCACAAAGGCCAAGCTCTTAATGTTGAGATGTTCCAAGTTTGAAAGTTGATTGAATGTAAATATCTCTTTTGTAGAATGACATTGTTGGAGATCAAGATAAACAAGTGTTGTTTTTTTTGATATTTCTTGGATAATGTCGGTGATGTTGCAAGAACGTATTGTCAAACTTCGAAGATTGGTAAATTCTCTCAAAGACTAAAACGAAATTAATTTAACATAGTTAATATTTTTTCTTATGAATGACAATAAAAATAATTATTGACTAACAATAAGTACTTACGAAAAGCGATGGTGATACTGGGTTCTCATTAAATGAACATACTAACTGAAGAAAAATGAATTTAAACGCGTTAGTATTCTTTGATATTAATGACGAAAAAATAATTATTGGCTAACGATAGCTATATACTTACATCAAGCCATTGTTCTGCATCTAAATCCAACGCTTCTGCCAATACTTCATAAGGTCCAAAAAATAAATGAATTTCATTTATATCTTTTGGAAGACTATTCAGCATTTGAAATTGAAAGTTATATCCAGATATATGTATTTTAACGACTTTCAATTGCTCCAACTGTGTGAAGGCTTCGACAAAGCGGTCAGTGTAACTATTATCTTTCAATACGTCAATTGCAAATTCAAGTGTTGTTAAATTTTTGCAGTATTCAGCAATTACTGGCATGATACTTGACTTACAAATTCTTGAAAGAATTAATTCTTTTAAATAAATACCACAATTAAATAATATTCTTTTGACGTATGATTGTGTTAAAATACATTTTTCATAACTACGAACAATTGCATCCGTACATTTGTATTTTTTAATGTCATGCCAAGCTAGTTGACAGGCCTCTTTCCATTTGGAACAAACTGGAATAGAAAATAACAAATTTAAAATATTAATATCAACAAAGCAAATGAAATATATTTTAATGATTATTGTACCTTGATCCATAGTTATCCTCTCAGATATTGGCAGCATCATAAATATTTGTGCTAAGGAATCATTATCAAGAAAGTTGATGAGATCCATTCTCTCCTCAACATCATCTGCAGAGACTTGTTGATCAGCTTTCTCAATACGTATCCTCTTTGCACTCATCATGACTTATGAGTAAATACTGTAAATATAAACAAAACATATATTATTGGACTGTCAAAATTGTTGATTAAATATTCATTGAAACCACAATGATCAATATAAATTTTTTATGTCAAATATAATTTAATAACCAAATGAACATAGTTAAATATATATATTTTGTTTGACGATAAATAAATGAAGAAATTGTTGATTAAAATATTGAAGAAAAAATATAACCTATTTAAACAAGTGTTTTCTATCACTAATTAAATATTGATTCATCTAACTACAGAAAAATCAATTGAAATCAGCAAAAATTTAGGGAAACAATTACCTGAATCGTCAATTTTTTAATGAAAGAAAGCTTTGTTATTACTTTTAATAATTTATATCAATCAACCTCTTGTTTATTTTTATTTGTTATTGTTTATTATTGTTTTTTTTTTTCTGTTATCGTTCATTTGTTGGTATTAAGTACGCTCTTTTATCGGTATCGCAAAGCGAAGGCGCTGGAAGGCGCCATATGTAAAATCTGGTTATTCGAAACCACTGAAATATAATAAAACTGGAAGGTGAACT
>MKYW01000766.1:0-10233 GCA_015776835.1 Aphidius ervi
CCTTTACTGACAGGTTCTTAGTAGTATGTGTGTATGTAGTCTATCTGGATCGACACACACATACTACCACAGCCAAGAAACATGAGACAGTATGATGAATAGTTGGAAATTTTATTTACATTCAACTTTAAGGGGGTTACACGTTAATTTTTTATGTGTAGGTGCGAATAATAACTTTTTTAGTTTCGAATTCAACTTCTGCCTTCTCGTACAAACATGAGATATACTTTTTATTTTTTGGCATGTCAATAAGTTGACTATAAAATGATTTATGGCTCAGTAAATTCTTATGCTCGACAAACAGCCAGAGATTGGTGTCCTCCACAATATATGCCTGTATATGTTCATCTAATTCGTTTGTACGCAGCTTTTTTGCGATCATGTATACTAATCCATTCACTCGAATGATATGTTCTATTTCAGCGAAGACAGGTAAATTATCTGCATTGTTGATGAGGACACTTACATTTTTTTTGTACCGTGTTCCATCATAATTTGCTTCTGATAAAAGTTCAACTGTTTGACCTGTTGCTATTGGGCTAATATCTTTAAAGTCTTCATAGTTTCCCAAATTTTCTATGTTTATTTGTTTTTTCAATTTTAATTGTCCTGTTCTCGTGACAGGTTGATTGTCAACAAATTTTTTTGCCATAGTTATTTGATACCTTTTTGCAAGAGTGTAACAAATATTTTTTCGTGAAATTGAAGTGTTAGCAGTTATTTTCCGTCCACGATGAACTGCTTCACTTCGAAACGATGATCCATACCGTAAGGGACCACTCTGTTTCATGGCTGTAGGATAGTGCAGAGCAAAATGATGTTTAGGTATCCTTGAGCCAAAATTGAGTTCGTCAAATTTTTCATGATGTCTTTTTATAAGATTTTTTAACAAGGTGGGAGTTTCTTCATGAAAACTCGGTGCCATGATTATAAAGTGTATTTTTCTGAGTAAAATATAGAGCTCCCACACTTCGTTATCCTGAAGGATATATTTACCGATCAAAATTCCTAATTATGCAATTATAAAAAACATTTCTGAAGCTGTCAATTTCAAATTGTCATTGATGATTCTTTTCATTGTTATTGTTGAAGGTATATTTATTCCATTACATGAGTCTATATTCAATAATTTAATATTCCTATTCAAATCATCAATATCCAAATTAATATTTTCATCTTCAAACATGAAATTATTAAGAATTCGTGGAATTTCAACACGATCAATTCCCTCAAGCCAATGATGAAGAACATCAACACTTATTAAATCAGTTACATGTACTAAAGGTTCAAAGATTGAACGTTCTCTTACCCCTCGAGAGTGATCATTCAAAACAATTGAATTTTCTACATCTTTATCATAGTTTGCTCGATTGCGTAAGAGGTTTATATCTTTTTCAAGAGATATTCGAGCTTGTTTTGCATCTATCACACAAACCCGACAGTAATGAGTCGCTGTAAAGCCTGTTACAAAACCAAGTATCTGGTTTAGGCCTAAATTATCGCCTATGATTCTGCCAATCCGAAAGTATACTTGATGTTTTACGCCGTCTACTTCAATTTCAATTCCGTTCTCTTGAAGATCAACCAACTGTTCTTTAAATATTCCAAGTGTTCTTTTGTTTCCCAATCGTTTATAATCACTTTCATCATGAAACTGGGCTAAAAACCAATTATCTAATTTGGCTGATAAATATGCGGGTAAGGATGTAATCGTGTAATAAATAGCACCAGTTTTTTTTTTGTGTGACCCTAATGGATTATACAGTTCCAAATCATCAAAACTGAAACTCAAAGGTATCAGCAAATCCGAACATTGTGATTTAATACGTTGCCAATACTCTCCTTGGATAAACGAAGATACTTGATGACTGGTATTAGACGTATTTAAAGATTGTAGAACTATCTTAATTACGTTTGGTAGCTCCAAATATTTTTTAAGTACTTTTTTCATTGGTACAATCTGAATTTGTGTTTTTACTTGCGTCCAAACCATTTCACGTTTTTTTTTTATCAAAACAATGTTTAAGTTGAACGTCTATTGTTTTTGATATTGGCATAATCAGTGCTTCATTTAAACTGAGTTGTTTAAATAATTTTGAATCACTATTTACATTGTATAACAAATTTTGATAGAAATTAAATGCTGTCTCAATTTTCTGGTTATTTGAAAACAGTCCAGGATCAAGTTTTTTAATCTGTTCGATCGATTTTTTTTCATATTCTATGATATTATGTATAATCTTATTCACAGCTGACCTGGATAATGATACATCAGCATATAAATCTTTGACAAGGTCAAGTGCTCTTGCAGATTGTTGTTTGTTAAATTCAAGTAAGTCAACATCAAATGCTGATTCTTCTTTAAAACCAAGTGAATTATAATTATCTAATGCAGATGAGTTTTTTAAAGAAACAGATTCGAGACAAGAGCTATCTGATCGGATTTTTTTTAAAGGTGGAATGACAATTTCTAAAGTTTCTTCTTGAATATTTGGTGCAAGCGTTGGTTTTACTATTTTATGGTCTTGTTCAACATGGTTCATGTACTTATAGATATCACCATAACTTTTATAACAATTTATAACTGGACATTTTCCAGTTTTAGGTGCTTTTTTGTGACGTAATTTCATATGCTCGTTCATCCTGATTCTACTGTCACAAAACCATTTAGACTGCGTGCAAATCGGACATTGATACATCATGATTGTTTTTCAAGTATCAACGTTTTTTTTTATTAAGCTTCTAAATAATTGCGCTATAATGAGATACAATTTGACCTAAAAAAGTTTGAATAAATATTCATGTTAATGCATAATATTTGATAAAATAATAGATAAACGCACTTGAGATCGACATATTTGATATCTTACCAATTTAATAATAACTAGTCTAGTAAAAAAGTGTCATGATGATTAAAATTAATGAATAATATTTTCGAGGGACTATGACAGATCAATTTGTAATGACAATCAACACACAATGGAAAAACATCTCTTATTTGACATCCGTGTCAAGATAATCTGCGCATGTGCAAAGGATTTAAGATGTTTGTAGTATGTGTGTGTCGATCCAGATAGACTACATACACACATACTACTAAGAACCTGTCAGTAAAGGAAATACATTATGGACAGAGGGCACTAAAAATATTTTTGGTAACCATGTGTAGGTGCGCATATAGACAAGTAACTCAAGTGCGTAAATATCACGTGATCTGAGAAACATGGCCACTGGAAGAATAATAGATTTAAATTTGTTTTCATAATTAATAATTAATTCGTTAAAAAAATCATAATTAATGAAATTATAGAAGTTAATATTATAAATAAGTTTTTTTGTTGATCAAAAGCATATGTTTATAAATGTTTTTTTTTTTTTTCAATATTAGTATTAAAATTTATTCTTAAACTATAGTGTTTAAATAAAGATTATTTTATTAATTTTTCATGATTAATAAAATTTTTCTACAGAAACTTTTTTATGATAAATATTTTTTATTATCGTTTTTATTAAATAAAATTATGATATTTAAAATAAATGAAAGTGAAAAAAAATAATAATCCTTAATATTATTATCGAAAAAAAATATTTTTTTTTTGACTTTATAAATTTAGAAAAAATATTATATTAAATTATTAATTTATTTATCTATCATTTATAAAAAAAAAGTAATGTGCATTTAAAACTTTTGGTTGTATGTGTACAACTCGTGCTTTATTGGTCTCTTGTCATGGCGTAGTGGGAGTGTTTTCCCTTCCAGTATTTTTTATACATTGCTTGTGGGATATGAAAGCGTTCGTAGCAGTAGTGTATCAAGATATTTAAGGTTAGGGGGTTTATAATATTTTTTTCTGTTTTTATTTTTTTCTTTGAACAATTGCTTTATATTATTATTTATTGTCTTCAGGTTATTTTACATAACTATAAGCAAATAAACAATATATTTCTTTTCAAATTCATTGATATAAATAAATTAAATTATTTTGTGATAAAAAAATTTTCATGTTTATTTTGTTTTTCGGTCGTGCATGCCATGTGGTAAAACACAAAGGTATCGTGGTGTTTGTGGGAAAAACATTTGTAGCTGGTTCAGTAGACCACAAAAGATCAACGCAATTAAATATTATTTTTGTAAATTTGTTTTTTGTTAGTATTAATTAACAGGACACTGACAATATTAAATTTTATTTATTAATTTTTTTTGTGTAAATTATCGATTTGCTTGGATTAAACTTTGTTTGAAACACTAAATTTTATTTTTTTTTCGATGGTTTATGCCATGTAGTAATAATTCTGAAGACATCACATTTTTTTTGCTAACGAAAAAAATATTAACTGGTGGTTAAGTTAACTTATTGTTTTTGAGTTTCAATTAACATTGTATTTACCATGGTAATTATATTTTTATGACGTCATTTATTAAAAATATTTATTATATTCATTATTTGTTTAAAAACAAAAGAAAAAGTAATATTTTTATTTCATTATTATTTGATTGATTGTTTATTTAATTAATATAACAGGAAGAAAATAATATAGATAAACAGAATAATCATACTGAAGATCAATTGGATAATATTAACCAAACGATTTCTCGCATTGAATCGGTTAGTTACATTGAAACTCTGGATGTTGAAAAACTAGTCAATCAATCGGCTAGAGGCAGAGTGATTATAAATTGATACAAAAAATTAAAAAATTTCCCAAATGGTGATAAAGACCGAAGATATATAGCTAAACTTGTAGCACATGCAGCATTAGGTGTCAATGAAAAGTAAGAATTAAATATTTTTATATAATGAAAAATAAAAATTTATATTTAATATATAATTTAAAAAAGTAATATTGCTTATAAAAATTTGATAATTTGTTTTTTTTTTTTCAAAATTAATTTTTTTTTAATAGAACAATAAATTCCATTAGTAACATTTGTAAAAAAAACTATTTTTTTATGTTATTCGCAAAATATTTTTTTCACATGTAGCAGCTTGAATTTTTTTTTTTTTTTTATTTGTATTGAAACAATTATTCATTATAAATAACATAGATTTAAAAAAAGTAATATAATTTAAAACAATTAAAAAATATTTTTTATTATTTATCATAGAATTGATTTTTGTTTTATTCAACAAACAAAGAAAAAAAAATATATATATATATATATATAAATAATATTAAAATAGTTTAAACTAACTGTTTTTTGTCATTTTTTTATCTTCAAGACTGGGGGTCATTGATATCAAAACAATGGCAGTACAAATTTGTAAAACATTTAAATCGGAAAAAGTAGACTGTTATTTTCAAAAACATAATAGCAACTATCGAGGTATTTTATTTTATATTTGTAAAAATGAAAAAAAGATAATATCTGATACTAAAAAAGCAACAGCTGCTGATGAACCTTTAACTGATGATGATGGTAAGAATTATTTATTATAAATTTTTTTTTTTTTAAATATATTATATATTTTTTTTCTTAATTGCAGTTGATTTAAATGTAATTCGTGCTAAAGATTATTCGGACAGTAGTCCATGTGATGATTATGAATGGAAAAAAGTTAAGCACGCATGGAAAAAAACATACACTATGAGAAAAAAAGATCTGGACACAATTCTTGAACGGTCAAAGAAAAAAAGTAAAAAAATAAAAGAACAGCTTGTGTCAGTTGAAGAATTTTTAAAAAATTGGCCAATTTTAAATTGTACAAATGGATACAAACTAATTAATATTGATTTTAAATTAATGCATCCAGAAGCCAATTTATTAAATAAAGAGAATTTCCATAAACTCATTTACAAATTAGATAAATTAAATTCAAAGAAAAAAAAAAATGATAAAAAATGGGAATTAGAAATGAGTTTATTGAAATCATTATTTAATGATAATGATACTAATACAAGAAATGCTGCACGTATTAGAATTTTACCTTTTCTACTTCCACCACATGGTAGAGCCAATAATTAGAATAAAAACACTGTGGTGGATGTAGAAGAAAGCATGATTCTTTTTGCCAGATTAAGTAATTTTAAATTATATAGTTTTATTAAAATATCAAAAATTAAAAAAAATGGGAAAACCATTTCAACCAGTAATAATTGTCATTGGTCAAAATTGGGAAAAAATTGATGATATTCTTTGCTGCATTACTGAAGAAATGAAATGGAAAACAGAAGATATTATTTCGGCAATTGATATTATATTTAAAACTTTTTTTGCTCTGGATTTGGCATATCCATTTGAGAGTGAAGTTCATTGGGGTATCATTCAAAAATTCATTTATAATATTGAAAACAGTGTACATCCAGAAGCTGTTGCCATACTCATAAATTTGTCATTGATAGCTGATAAAGTCGAGGAAATTGATGAAAATATAGAAGAAAATATTGTTGTAATTAGAGAACATGATAAAAATGATAATATTGATGAACAAGTAAAAGAAAACAATGAAAAAACTTCTTTTCAATCAAATAAAAAAAGAAAAATAAAAAGTCAAATATTAAAGAATTTACAACATAGTGATAATAATGATGATGATGATATTGATGATATTGATGATGATAATGATGAAAACCAAATGACAAAAAACATTAAAAAAAATTATTTTCATTCAAATAAAAGAATGAAAATAACAAATAAAAAATTAAAGGCTAAAGGAAATAATAATGATAGTATTGTTAAGCATGATAATAATAATGATGATAAACAAAAGACAATAAGCAATGATAAAAATGATATTCATTCAACTGAAAATGAAAAAGAAACACCTCAAATATTAGAGACATCAGAAAATGATGCTGACAATGTTGATGAACGACTAACAATCTACAATAAAAAAAATCCTGTTTGTCTAAATGAAAGACTAAAAATATTGAAAAAGAAAATATTAAAGACTAAGCCAAATAATAATGATAATGATGAAAATGATAATAATGATAATAAAAAAATGAAATTGAATAATAATATAATTAGTATTCAGCCAAATGAAAAAGAAAAAGTACTACCTAAAATATTAGAAACATCACAAAATGATAATGACAATGTTACTAAACAAGTAACGATGAACAATAAAAAACAAATAAAAAATAACGACATACATATTGAAGTCTCGATGGATCATTTATAATTTGGAATATATTTTTTTTTTGGTAATTATCACAAATTAATTAACTACAATTATGGAAAATAAACAAAAAAAAAAATACTTACTAATTTTTTTATTTTGTTATTTTCAGATATGCGAATGATTATTTTATTAGCAAAATACGATTAATTTTATTAATAACTACTTAACTACGATACATACTAATACTAGTGAAAGAAAAAAAAATTTATAATAGATAAGAAAACAATTGGATATTTTTCATACGATTGATACTGAATTTATTTTTGAGAGTAGTAATTTATTCAAAAAAATTATAATTTTTTTGTTAAAGTCAAATCAAGTTATTTGAATGTTTAATTTTAATTTGTTATAAAGATTCAAATCAAGACTTGTTAAAGAAATTTGAAATTTACTTTTTATTAACATTAGTAAATGCATTGATACAAAGTATCAATTTAAATGAAAAAAAAAAAATATAATTTATAATAGATAAGAAAACAATAAGATATTTTTCATACGATTGATACTGGATTTATTTTCAAGTGTAGTAATTTATATTACTATAATAATATTATATTCAACAATAATAATTTATATTCATATTAATTTATTCTTTTGTCAAAATCACATTAACTTATGTAGATGGTTAATTGAACAATTATTGAGTAATGAATTTAATAAATAATTGTTCCTATGAAAATACTATTATTTTCAATGAATATATATATTGATACACTAAATTTAAGTATTAATGTCTCAAATAAAATTTATTTTCATATGGTATATATTTATCAATGGGTTTTTATTAAAAAAATAAAATTGTTCACTTCAAAATTATTATATTTTTCAATAAATAAATATTGATCAACAATACTTTTAATATTAAAAAAATAAGTATATAAAATATGTTAGATGAATAAATTCTTTTCAATAATTTTTTTTTTTTTTTTATCCTCGACATATGATTTATCATTTAATTTTAATAATTTTTACGTGACATTAATATTAATTTTTTTTCAAAAATAATGAATGTATATTTTTCTTTGTAGGAGGGACTACTGATAATTTAATTTTTCTTGGCTAACTTGTACTTTAAGTTTATGAAAAATTTTCTATAAATTATAACGTTCCGGTAGCCGCGCGGGTTAAGACATGCGTTTAGTAATTAGGTAGTCATAGGTTCAAGTCTCCCTCGGGACATATTTTAGCTTACCAAAAGAAATATAAAAAATCTACAGGTTTTTTCACGACTATCAATAATCATTAAAAATTAATAAAAAAAAAAACATACAAATATATTCATATAATAAAATATAATTTTTTTTTTTTTTTATCAAATTTTTTTTTTTTACACGTCTTGAATCATACTGAAATAATATTTTTTTTAGGAAAAAAATATTGAAAAGATAACAATTCTATCAACAAAAAAAAAGTAATTTTTTTCATTCAATAATATTTGTCTATAGCTTAAAATCAATCTTATTTTATAAAAACCAAAATTTTTTATAAGAAAAGAATGTAATCATCTTCATGCATGATTACTATTTCATATATTAAGACAATTTTCCTTTAATATAAAATTATATAATCTTAGTTTATGAAATGTGTTATTTTGTATCAAGACATTGTGTTTGAAAGTTAAGTCACTTTATTTATAAATCAAGACTCATACACGTTTTCATTAAAACACAAAGTGTCTGAAAATTGGCCGCTTTTTTTTTAGAAAAAGATACTTTTGATATATTACAAGATATACACGAATTCTTTTCAAGTTTCACGTGTCTATGTTCAAGACGCATTGTTGATTAAATAAGTAAAATAGTTACTCACTTATAGACAAAAGTGCCTAAATTTCAGACACTTTTGTTTTTAAAAGAATCAAATCTGTTATAAAGCAAGACGACTATCTCTAAAATTTATACACCTAGGTTTTTAAGTAAACCGAGTATGTTATAAAGCAAGACGTAATATTGTCTAAATTTTAAACAATTTTGTTTTTAACGAAACCGAGTATGTTATAAAGCAAGACAACATAGTGTCTAAAATTTAGACAATTTGGTTTCTAACAAAATCAAATCTGTTATAAAACAAGACGTAATATTGTCTAAAATTTAGACAATTTCGTTTTGAATCAAATCGAATCTTTTATAAAGCAAGACGTAATATTGTCTAAATTTTAGACAATTTTGTTTTCAATGAAACCGAGTATGTTATAAAGCAAGACGACACAGTGTCTTAAATTTAGACAATTTGGTTTCTAACGGAATCAAATCTGTTATAAAACAAGACGTAATATTGTCTAAAATTTAGACAATTTCGTTTTAAATGGAACTAAATCTGTTGTAAAGCATGATGATAGTGACTAAAATTTAGACAATTTTGTTCACAATGAAACCAAATCTTTTACAAGGTTAGACGAAAGTATCTAACATTTAGACTCTTTCGTTTTTTTTCAAGACAAATATATTTATTAAAAAAGAAAAAAAAAATTCAAATCAATTTCTTCAATTGTTTCAATTAAAGTAAATAAGTGATTTAGAAGAAATCTTTTTTCACTTCAATTAATGTTTACAATACTTTAATTAAATCTTAAAAATATATAATCGAGGGTTTTTTTTTTTTTTAATAAGACATAATGTTTTCTTCAAACAAACTGTTTTCAACTCTTTTCAAATGTTTTTTTTTCCTAGACAAAAATGTCTATTTTTCAGAAATTTTTGTATTAATTTCAACAAAAAATTTTCACAGTGCGTGGAAACTAAATAGATATTTAGTTTGAGTTCAGGAGGGTTTGAGTCCACGAAAACATAACTCAGATTACCTTTTACGATCACTAGGAGGTCGAAATGATTTTTCCAATTATCTTCAGGGTTTTTCTTATTAATATATATATTTTCTAAGAAAGAGGAAATTAAAAATATTGCTTTAGTTTCCGGTTCACCAGGATGTAGAAATTAAATTTTTTTATCATCTTCTGGGTTTTTTTGTTGATCAAACGATGAATTTTTTCGAGAAGAACAGGATAAAAATAATGCATTAGTTCCTTATGTTGTTTTCTGGTTTATCAGGATGTAGAAACAAAATTTTTTCTCTACATTTCTTATGTTTTTAATTTTTTGGAAAATTAAAA
>MKYW01000077.1:20228-41523 GCA_015776835.1 Aphidius ervi
AAAAAACATTATATAAATTGCTATGGTACATTTTAATTTTTCAAAGCAAAAATTGTTTTCTTTTGTTAACATGATAGTAAATATTTTAATAGTCAGAAGATAGACCCTCAATGATATGGCGCCATAGCAAAATTTGCTGAAAATTTTTCTCCGTGTAGATTGTATAATAGGCTGCTTCGAATTTTACTTTTATTTTTTTTTTTCGGTTTAACCGATTCTATCGTGGAATGAGCCTCAAAAAAGAAGCCCCTTGAATATTTAGCTAGGTTGGTTAACATCTACAGGTCACGCAGAACGCAAGTCGTTTTTCCATTTGATTAACATAGGCGAATTTTGTTTATCTGACTCTTTCTGTGATATCTCAGCCAATTTTTGAAAGATTGCAATTGTTCTATCGTCATTTTAAAGCTTATTAATATACTTTTCAATGCTATATTCTATTAAAAAATTTCTAACCTATTATACTGCTTATAAACCGAGATGATTATTAAGAGATCTCCGGTGAGGAGGCAAGATTACGATATCCGTGGCGACAAGATTTTATGACTAATATCAGAATGTCTTTTCGAGAAGAAAATAATCGCCGCAACAGAATTTTGATATCTCAAATACTCTTCGAGATATCGAAGAAACAAGATATCAAATTTTTTTTTTTGTCATTTTTTTAATCGATTAAAATAGGATTTATTACGAAAAATATTATGGATTGAACGGCAATATCGTATGTTCAACAGTTTTCGACCTTTGGAGGTAAAATATATCGAAATTTTTTATTATTTTCATATTTTTTAATAATAATAAATTTAGAAAAGAATTAATGTTAATGATGATTATAAAAAAAGATATAGCGGCTAAGCAAAACATTTTTCTTCATCCAAGTCAGAATATAACTATAGAATTTATTTTTTTCTGGTTACAACTCGTCATCATCAAATATATCGATAATTCTAATTTTTAATAATTAATATTTGAAAAACGGATAGTGATATTTAATTCATATTATCAGCATTGTTTTCTCCGTAGAAAATACTACTATAATCATTATTAATATTTTTTTTTTTTCTAAATCTATTATTATTAAAAAATATGAAAAAAATAAAAAATTTCTATATATTTTACCTCCAAAGGTAAATATCTCGAAAACTGTTGAACATACGATATTGCCGTTCCATCCATAATATTTTTCTTAATAAATACTATTTGAATCGATCTAAAAATTTATTTTTTTTAAAACCATTTATCGATTAAAAAAATGACAAAAAAAAAATTCGATATCTGGAAAAGTATTCGACATATCAAAATTCTGTTGCCGCGATTATTTTCTTCTCGAAAAGACATTCTGATATTAGTCATAAAATCTTGTCGCCACGGATATCGTAATCTTGCCTCCTTACCGGGGATCTCTTAATAATCATCTCGGTTTATAAGCAGTATAAAAGGTTAGAAATTTTTCTATAGAATATAGCATTGAAAAGTATATTAATAAGCTTTAAAATGACGATAGAACGATTGCAATCTTCCAAAAATTGCCTGAAATATCACAGAAAGAGTCAGATAAACAAAATTCGCCTATGTCAATCAAATTGAAAAACGACTCGCGTTTTGCGTGACCTGAAGATGTTAACCAACCTAGCTAAAAATTTAAGGGACTTTTTTTTCGAGGTATATTTCACGATAGAATCTGTTATTCCGAAAAAGCAGCCTAATGTATAGTCATCATAATTATGCTTCACTCTATTGGTTGTGCGATAGGGACAGTGCATATCGACGCTAGGATGTGGACTATATTTAGAGATTGATAAAAAGGATAGAACTCGTGGTGTTTATTATAGTAAAAAATTATTTATTTGATAAGATGAATACTAGTGAAATATTTACAAATGGAAGATGAATTTATTATAATTATGATGACTCTCAAGCAAAAAGCTGTATACCTTTTACATATCTTAAGGTTTGAATATACTCTAACATTGCTTAGTGATGTATGCAGCATACAATATGAGTAGTTATACAGGGCCGGTTTCAAAGCAGCGGTAAGGGGTTAAGGAGGCAGGGGTCGGGGTCGGGGAGTCAGATCGGAGGTGTGAAACGGTATTGTAGCCTGACACCATACATCGAAGGTGTTAAAAGATATCGTAATTTGCAATCATGTATCCGGGTGTTAGATCGAGTCAAATTGACTTTCAACTGAACAAATGTTATTGAAGTGTTGGATGATGTCGGAATATATTGAAAATCTCATGGAAAAATAATCAATCGAGAAACCATCAAGTAATTACTGCTATAAAAATTATCTATCAAGTGTGAATAAAATTGTTTAGTCTGGACCGATTTTTTAGTCGGATATTCCTCGTGAATTCCCTTTCTTCTTATGAAATTTGTGGACCTTTAAATAAGACCCACAACCTCATTAGCATCATCATTAATTATTTTGACGTGACATAAATAACATCAAGAAACCAAAAAAGAAAGATGTCAAGGTAAGTTGGAGTTGTTTTAACGAGGTTAGATTTTTTTTCAAGTTTTTAGAGTGCAAGTTTTTTACGGATTTTTTATTTTTTTGTATTTAAGGTGTTGATAATTTTTAATTTATGATTTTTTTGTTTTGTTGGGAAAATGTTGAACGTTAAAATTTGTTTTTACTGTTTTAGGTTTTCTTTATTTGAGAGTGCCAGTTTTTAATTATTTATTTTTTGCGTGATTAATTGGTAAGTGAATAAATGGTTTTTTAAAAATTAAACTTTTATGTGATTGAATGTGTAACTGATATCGTTGTTGAAAAATAAAGATGTCAAGTGTTATTTGATGTTACTGTGTTAGGTTTTCAAGTTTGAAAGTGCAGATTTTTTATTTTTTATTGAAGTTGTCAATAATTTTTTTGATTAATTATTTTTTTCAAGTAATGAAAAGTAAATAGGTTTTTGGTTCTTTAGAATGTTTTATTTTATGTGATTGAATGTGTAAATTATTTTAAAGTTATTCTCTTATTTTTTCTTATTCAATAGTTTGAATTTGAAGTTTTTTTTGAAGAATTTTTTATGTGATTAAATGTGTAAATGATCTCGCTGTTGAAAAAAGAAATGTGACGAATGTTATTTGTTCATACTGTGTTAGGTTTTCAAGGTCGAGAGTGTAGATTTTTCAATTTATCAATTTTTTTATTCCTATTAAAGTTGTCAATAATTTTTATTGATTATTTTTTAAGTAATGAAAAGTGAATAAATAGGTTTTATGTGATTGAATGTGTAAATTATTTTAAAGTTATTTTCTTATTTATTCTTATTTAACAATTTGAATTTAGAGTTTTGTTTTTAAATATTTTTTTGAAAATTTTAATATATCAAAATTATTAATTTTTTAATATTTTTAAAATGTAAATGATTATTTTCATAATTATTTTTTTTGTTTTTTTTCAGATTGTTTACTCTCTTTGTTTCCGACGGGAATCCAAAATCCAAAGCTTATATACCAGTAGAATGGGTAGAATTGATGGATTCTACAACACTCAATCGTATTATAAGAACAACAAAAGCATTATTTACTCCAACTACAAGATGAGTGCATATAAATTATTTGAATACAAATGCAAGAGTTCATAAATCAGGCAACAAGATGTATTTCATTCCAGTAAATTCTGAAGAACAAAAAATAAATTTTAATCACTTATTCGAAAAAATTCAATCATAAATAAATGAAAATAAAACAATATATTGAAATATCGTAACCGGATTACTTACTAGACAACCCAATATTGCCCTATAAAATAATCCTGCATGATTTGTAATTAATTGACCCAATTCACCCAGCGCACTTAAGACAAACTATAGGTAGGTTTGGGCAGATAGACGCGTAATTTAGGAAGGGTAAATGACACCTGAAAAGGACACGAAAAATATAACACAAACACACATATAATTTATAATAAAATAATTGAGACGACACACGAAATTTATTATTCGGAAAAAGCATTAATTTTATTTATAAGAAACACCATGATTTGAATTAAAAATTACATATAAAAAAACACTTAATTCAACGTAAAAATTATAAAAATATAAAAATATAAAAATACGCAAAACTAAATTAAAACAAAGGCCCCACGCGTCGATAATATAGAGAGAGATCAAGTGAAAATTACGGAGTCAGCAATTTGAAATAATAAAGAAACAACCCGTAGAATAAAATTAAACCGGACAAAACTCAACTAGATAGGGAAGCAATCTAGTTGATTAATTTAATAAAACACTGACTCTACAATAACGTAATTATGACACTTGATCGACGATAACAATTATTTAAAATTACACTGATAAAACGCGGTCAAACATTTATTATAAAAATAATATTAGTACTTACAATGATTGTTGAACTTAATTTACTGGCTAATGAACGACGTGGACCTTGACCTTGGCTTCGTTTTGATTACAATATAAATCGATGGTTGTGTAGTGGATTGATGATGAACAACGGTATTAATTGTAAAAATAAAGCACTCGCGTAACACACAATTTAAATCTCTAATTAATCAACGATTTTGTTGGATTAAAATATATTTAAAACCAAATTAATTAAATTTATTGTATAGCAGAAGGCTATACAAATTATTTAAAGTAATTAAAGAATTTAAATCTGATTGAGAAATATTAAAATATCAAATAATTAAACTTGCAACTGATTTGACAATAAAAATATTCTAAGTTTTAATTCAATAAAATAAAAATATTCTAAGTTTTAATAAAAAATAATTAAATTTTTCTAAGTCAAAATTCAGATATTGTAAAATTTTCCAAGTTTTAATTTAAAAATATTAAAATTTTCTAAGTTTTAATTCAGAAAAATAAAATATTTCTAAGTATTTATTCAGAAAATTAAAAATATTCTAAGTTTTAATTTAGAAAAATAAAATATTCTAAGTCTTTAAACTCAAAAATAATTAAATTTTCTAAGTCTTTATTAGAAGAATAAAGCTTCGGCGATTAAGTAGAGCTTAATTAGAGCTGGAAGAGCTAGTTATGGTGCAGAGACTGCAGACCAAGTGAAGTTAAAAATCTAGATCGATTAAGTTTGGGACTCAATCAGCCCTTAGAAAAGTGGGGATCTTTCGGAGACGTTCGGTTTTCTCCTGGTCCATTTCCTATTTTCCTTAGTCTACTTATTTTCTATTGGTCAGCTCAAAGGCGTGATCTTTGCTTATCAATTAAAAATATTTCTAATTAAAATTTTATAACATGAGTGGTATCAAGAGAATCCTTGTATTTTTACGATTCTGTTGATATCACTCATTGCACTAATTTATCTTTTAAATCGATTAATAAAATTGGCGGTATTGCCGCTTGGCATTAGTGCCGGCTCAAGAAAATTATTGAGGGGGCCAAGTCTTTGGTTCCCCGAAATATATTACTTCTGTATTACGTAAGATGGAGCTCGGGGTATCGAAATATACCCTGAATATATAATAAGATTAAAAGATTTAAAAATAAAAATAAAAAAATTAGTGCGCCTACCGCAGGACATTACAATATATATATAATAATTATTTTTTTTTCGATAACTATGTATTCAATCATTTTCTTTTTTTAAAAAAAAATATTATGAATAAATAGAAATATAAAATATGAGTGCATTTTTTTTTCATTAAATTTAAATTTAAATGAAAATAATTTTTCTTCTTTTCAGTTTTAGTAAAAAGATTGCTTTGTTTTATTTTTTACAATTCTTTCATTTATTCAGGTATTTAGGAACTGAATTTTTTATTTACCTTTGAATTGAAAAATGCATTATTTCAGATTTTTAGTGTCAATAAAAAAAGACTTCTTAATTTTTATATATTTCAGGTTTTTTTAAAAAAAAAAAAGTATTTCAGAATTTTTTTCTGAAATTCAGAGTTCAAATAATTCAACCAGCTTTTTTTTCAGGTTCAGTTTCAATAAAAAGTTTTTTTTTTGTTCTTTTTTATAATTTTTTATTCATCTCAGGTTTTTAAAGAGAAGTATACAATTTAAAATTTTTATATTCCATTACATATATTTTTTCAGAATTTAGATATATTTATTCTTATTCATACTTATAATCTTTTTTTTTTTAAAATTATTTTTATGATTTAAACATAAATTCACATTTGTAACTGTTTGGGGCAATTTTTTCAGTTTGCATCCCAAGATTGTTGGCATCTACCATCGTTTTTATTTTTTTTAATTCTTCATGTGCCTCCAAAAATATAGGTAATTTGTTGGGTAAAAATATATTGAATTCATTTTGGATTGTCACCATAACTTTCCATTTATATTTTGTATTTGCTTTTCGCATGTCAGTAATTTTGTACTCAGCTCCAGGTGTTGAATCAGCTATTTTTTTCAATGGTCGATGGTTACTGGCAGAAGCAATTTCGTTGATTGTTGATAAAAAATCCATGTTTTCTGTAAAAATAATTTAGAAAAATAACAAATAATGAGTATCAAAATTTATATAAAATAATAGATTAATGAAAAAAGAAAAAATAGTATATACCTTGATTTTTTTCCACGATGAATATTATTCAAATGGCTGACTTGAATTGATGATGAGGATTTCAATCGCACTTTTTTTATAGTCAGAAAATGTTATAAAATGTTCTAAAATGTTCGAGAATGTTTTCGAGTGTTCGCAAGAGTCTCAAAAAATTGCACCAGATTTTCTGTGTATGACACTTAGAGCAATAGTAAATCTCATGATTGATATTAATCAGTATGAACTACTCAGAGGTGCTTTATCAACATTCGTTCAAGTACCAGAAAGTATCTGATTAAAAAATGCAGTTGTCAATATAAAGAATGATGATGAGTTTTGTTTTTTGTATGTAGTTACAGCAGCATTACATCCAGTTAAAACAAGTTGTTGTTGAGTTTCATCATACCCTTATTTTAGAACAGTTTTAAAATATGATGGGATAGATTTTCCAATAATGTTATGTGACATTTCAAAGTTTGAGGTTATGAATGGTCTCTCAATAATGTCTACGGTATTGATGATAATAATAAAAAAAAATGTGAAGTGTCACCTGTATATTTCAGTAAAAATGATTCACTGAAACCAACAATTCATTTATTTATTATAAATAGTGAATTGTCAACTGATGAACCGATATTTCATTTTGCTTAGATACGAAATCTATCTCGACTTGTCAGTTCACAAATTTCAAGAAATAATCATAAAAAATGGTTATGTGATCGTTTTCTTTGTCATTTTAAGATTGGCAGACTGTAAAAATAATAATAAAGTAAAAATGATTCTACCAGAAATTGGTGAAAATATATTGAAATTTAAAAATTATCGATCCAAACTACCAGTACCCTTCGTTATATATGAAGATCTTGAATGTATTGTAGAACCTGGAGAGAATGATTAGGACTATCATATACCATACAGTGCTGCCTATTATTTCCATTGTACATATGACGAGTCTCTGTCAGAATATATGACCTATCGTGGTCCTCATTGTATAGAATGGTTTCTTAAAGAACTCCAAAAGAGGACTCAACAAGCTAATAATATTTTGAATCGTCCGATACCAATGAAACCTCTTACTAATGAACAAATTATGAACTTTCAAATAGCTCAAACATGTCACATTTGTGAAGAAGAATTTTTACCGACAGACATTAAGCATCATGATCACGATCATTTCACCGGACACTTTCGTGGTGCAGCTCATCCTGAATGTGACGTGAATTATACAGATTCTCATACGATACCAGTCGTGTTTCACAATCTTTCAGGTTATGATTCACACTTTTTTTAAAAAACCTTTAGCAAACATGCTTAAAAGCTCAATTAGAATATTACCGATCAACAAAGAAAAATATATATCATTCACAAAAAAAGTCAAGTATCCATGCTCAAAAGGTTATCGACTTGTAAATTCAAGATTTATTGACTCCTACAGATTTATGGCAACTAGTCTCGACAAATTAGCATCAAACTTAACTCATAATGATAAAATAATTACAAGACGTTACTGTGAAAGTCCAGAAAAATTTCAATTACTAAAAAGAAAAGGAGTCTTCCCATATGAATACATAAGCAACTGGGAAAGACTTGATGGTATAAAATTACCATCAATTGATATATTTTATTCAAGATTGAACAATCGCAATATTTCAAATGATGACTATAATCATGCTCAAACAGTTTGGCAAAAATTTGGAATTAAAACACTTGGTGACTACTCAGATCTTTGTCTAGCTACAGATGTTCTATTATTAGCTGATATTTTGGAAAATTTCCGTAAAAACTGTTGGTCATCATACATCTTGGATCCTCTCCATTACTCTAAAACATCAGGATTTTTATGGGATTGTATGTTAAAATGTACTGGTGTTAAATTAGAATTGCTAACAGATATGGAACAACTATTGTTTATCGAAGAGGGACTACGTGGTGGAGTAGCTGTATGTTCCAACAAATATGGAAAAGCTAATAATCAATACATGGGAGATGAATATGATTAGACCAAAGAGGATTCATATCTCATGTACCTTGATGTGAACAATTTATATCGATTGGCAATGTCACAGCATCTTCCATACGGTGGTTTGAATGGGACAATGATGAATGGTCAATGAAACAGATTTCATCAACACCTGACGATTCCACAACAGGTTATATTTATGAAGTTTATTTAGAATATCCTGAAGAAATATATGATCTACATAAAGATCTTCCATTGTGTCCAGAACGCAAAGTACCACCTAATTTTAAACAATGCAAACTTATGACAACTTTTATTCAAAAGAAAAATAATACATCATCATTAATAAAAACCTCAAGCAATATTCAAAACTCGGTATGAAAGTATTAAAAATTCATCGATTTCTCAAATTTAAACAGTCACCTTGGTTGAAAAAATACATAGATTTAAATACTGTTACGTACCAAGCTAATTATTTTATCTTATCTATGAAATAACAAAAAAAAAAAAAGAATGTTTAACCCAAAAATAATAATATAATAATTTGAAAGTGATGTAAACTAATCAACTTGGCATTTAACGTTATTTATAAAAAATCCTTATTTTGTTATTCCCTACAGGGTAACGGGTTAGAAGGGAATGTGTATTATTGTAGATGTACCTTGATGTTAGAATAATCCGAAACAATTGTTGAGAGCGTGTCAATCTGGATGGTCGCCTGTTGATGGTAGTAGTATCGAAAAATCCAAACTGTAAAATAAACTCGAAGCACAGAAAACAACACCCCGGAGAAATGTCACAGTCAATATATTTTTATAGGATTAGGAAAGTTAAATTTATAAAGGAAATAATTTTATCACAAGGATTATTTAATTTGAATTCACTTTTAAATTTTTATTCATTGGAAATGTAAAAGTTCAATTGATTTTATTATTTATTTAATTATATTTGATTTTATAAAAATTTATTTGATTGAATTTATGATTTGAATAGTTCGAAAGTTGTCGCAAGAGTGAATAACGATAAAAATTTAAAATTATAATTCCCATAAAAATTAAATTAAAAAGTAGGGATGATTCTAGGTGGAAACATCTTTGACCAATCAAAATTCATGGTTCTCATGCTAGTCAGCAATTAATTATTGCTGAGACGTTATTCATAATAATTGTTAAACTCAACGGATGTTTAATATCCAGTTGCTTAGATAAAAATGCAACTTTGGCTTAAGAAACATAAAAGTTAAAATGAAAAATAATATTAAAAATGATAAAAAAAAAAATATTTAAATTAAATGTCCATGATGCTAAAACTAAAATATTATTTTGAAAAATAAAAAGAAAAAATTTATGTGCTACTCGATATTATTTATCAGCATTGAATTTAACAAATATTAATTTTTAATTAATTATTTTGAATATTAAAAATACCAATACGTAACAATACCAAAAAAAGAAAAGAAGCAACAACGCAATTCGAAAAAGATTACTGCCGTATATGGAAAGTGTATTGAAAATGTAAGAAAACAGAAAGATGGTTACAAGGTAGGAGAATAGATATGGTGCTAAATATTATATTCAACAACCAAATTTCTATAGTCTTACAGTATTTGGGAAAGATATTGTTATTATTGAAATGAATCGGACAAAAATTAATTTTAATAAACCAGTCTATGTAGGATTTTCAATACTTGATATATCAAAAACATGTCTTTATAACTTTCATTATAATTATATAAAATCTAAATTTGGTAACAATTCGAAATTAATGTATCACGACACAGATAGTTTATTATATAATTTTAATTTCAATATTCATGAAGAAATAAAAAAAAGTTTAGATTAATTTGATACTTCAGATTATTGTGAAAATAATATTTTTGAAATTTTTGGAGAAAAAGAGATACTAGAAGAGCAAAAGAGGTAAAAAGTTCAACTCTAAAAAAAATTTCTTTTGAGGATTATAAAAAATGTCTTTTTGATCATGAACTTATTAACAGAAACTCAGTATTCAATAAGAAGTAAGATATATAAAGTAAATACTATAGCACAAAAGAAAATAGCTTTGAGGCGGTTAGATGATAAGAGACAATTGTTACCAAATACTACTGATACTGTGCCATGGGGTTATAAAATAAAAAGATAATAGACATATTTTTATAACTTTTTATTTATTCCAAAATTATAATATATATTTTATTTACAGGTATGATTCATTTATCCAACTATTATGCGAGTCATCAAAACCTAATCATTTTACATATAATTTATTACCACGTTTTTTCACTACTTTTTCAATTAAATAAATATCAGGATATTTAACTTTTATCAATTCTTCTTCATAGAATCCTCCTACAATTGTATGATCTTCATAATCAATGAGTTTATAAATCACTGGATCTGTATTTTTTATTTCCTTGATTTTAAAAATTTCTGTTGTGAAGTTTGGTGTATATCCTTTCTCAGAAACATTTTTGTATTTACTCATTCGAACTTTATCACCAACTTTAAATTTATTTATAATATTTCGATTCACTTTAAGATTTCTATAAAAACATTTTTCAATAGTTGCTTTCCATTTGATTTATTTATAGTAACAAAACAGTTATATCCATTACGATACCGGCCATTGTTAATTTCACTGTCCTTATCGATAACAACGAATCCATGTTTATCACTATCCCAACAAGCTAAACATAAATTCCGAAATTGAGTATACGACATGTCAGTATTCAGATGATCGTTATAAATATGTTCCAAATTCATTTCATTTTGTCGAAAAAGTACCAGAAAGTTTGCATCATTTCGTACTGAATCTTTTGGTATACATGCATAACTTTGAGAAAGATAAAAACAATCAACATTTTGATAACGACCCATACAAAAAAAAGAACAGATATTATCTTGTTGTTGTTGTTGTTGTTGTTGTTGTTGTTGTTGTTGTTGTTGTTGTTGTTGTTGTTGTTGTTGTTGTTGTTGTTGTTGTTGTTGTTGTTGTTGTTGTTGTTGTTGTTGTTGTTGTTGTTGTTGTTGTTGTTGTTGTTGTTGTTGTTGTTGTTGTTGTTGTTGTTGTTGTTGTTGTTGTTGTTGTTGTTGTTGTTGTTGTTGTTGTTGTTGTTGTTGTTGTTGTTGTTGTTGTTGTTGTTGTTGTTGTTGTTGTTGTTGTTGTTGTTGTTGTTGTTGTTGTTGTTGTTGTTGTTGTTGTTGTTGTTGTTGTTGTTGTTGTTGTTGTTGTTGTTGTTGTTGTTGTTGTTGTTGTTGTTGTTGTTGTTGTTGTTGTTGTTGTTGTTGTTGTTGTTGTTGTTGTTGTTGTTGTTGTTGTTGTTGTTGTTGTTGTTGTTGTTTGATCCATAAATTTTTTTAAAGGTGTTACAATAGGCTTAAATATATCACTTGCATATTTTTCTGAAACGTCTTGATTCATTTTTAACATTTTATGTTTACGTCGTATTGCATCGCTAGCTTTTGTAATCTGACTCAGATTATTTTTCTCTTTATCGAACATTTTACTCGTCATGTTGTTGCTCACACACTTACTGCATAACTATTTTCATTTGGAAAGTTTTTTTAAATTTATAGTAACAAAACAGTTATATCCATTACGATACCGGCCATTGTTAATTTCACTGTCCTTATCGATAACAACGAATCCATGTTTATCACTATCCCAACAAGCTAAACATAAATTCCGAAATTGAGTATACGACATGTCAGTATTCACATGATCGTTATAAATATGTTCCAAATTCATTTCATTTTGTCGAAAAAGTACCAGAAAGTTTGCATCATTTCGTACTGAATCTTTTGGTATACATGCATAACTTTGAGAAAGATAAAAACAATCAACATTTTGATAACGACCCATACAAAAAAAAGAACAGATATTGTCTTGTTTTTCACACATAACATCATCGAAAATCATTAATGAATTTGGATAAGCAGCTTGAGATTCAATTACACTTTCATTTTCATTGAATGTATAATAGCCGATACATTTCATAGATCAAGTAATTTCTCTAAGAACTGATATTTTGGTTGATTTAAAGATTTCGAATGAACATATACATTTTCAAATCGTAGCCCATTTGGATGAGTAATTATAGCTAGGAGGCCATTTGTTTTACCACAATTGGATGGACCACAAAAAATTCCTCGCACACTACTAGGTAAAAGCTTTCCGTGTCTTTTCTGAAGGTTAGCTCGTGGTGATCTTGGTATAAATCAATTAAACGCTGCCTGTAAACAGCACGATATTGCATATTTTGAAAATCAAGATAGTATCAGTGCCAAAAATCAAGCTAATCGAGATCTTGCTGAAAGAGCTTGGAAACGTGTAATAGCAAAAGACTCTTTTATTAGTGAAATAGCAGTGGCGTGGGGTGTAGCTAACACAATGAAGGCTAAAGCAAAATTAGATATGAGTCTAAAAAAAAAAAGAAAGACAAAAAATAAAAGTCAAAATGTACAAATTAAAAAAACAAAGATTGGTGAAAAAAAGAAACATTATTCAGAAAAACTATAAATGCATCGAAAGAATATGTTAAACCAGGCAAAGGCCCAATTAAATGTGCACTTAAAGGAGCACAAGATGCTATTAGAAAAGCAGGAGGGCAAGAAAAAATACGGATGCCCCGTATTCTACCATCGTTATCAAAAATAGGTGGTTGTTTACCATTTGTAAAGCCGCTTTTTGCTGGTTTAAGTGCTGTTGGAGCATTGAGTGGGGGTACTGCTAGTATAACAAAAGCAATAAATGATGCAAGTGCTGCCAAACGACAATTTGATGAAAATAAACGTCACAACATAAAAATGGAAAAAATTGCATTGGGCTTATATCGTTAGCCTCATAGAAAAGGAATGGGTCTGTTTTTAAAGCCAATAAGAAACATGTAAAGCTACCACATCGGGCACTTACTAATATTGATCTATTGAAGTATGCTGAAGCTATGAAAATCCCATATTTTAGAGGAGTTATCATGAGAAATGATTTATTAACTACTAAACCATGGAAATATGAATCAGCCATTATAAATCTTGATAACAAAGATGGTTTTGGTACGCACTGGGTAGCATGTAAAAAAAGAAATGATAAAGTCATTTATTTCGATAGCTTTGGAAACTTCCAACCACCTGCAGATCTTGTAGAATATCTCGATGTTGGAGCATTGAATATAATTATCAAAAATTTCAAAGTTATGATACAGTCATATGCGGACATTTATGTTTGAAATTTTCGACTGGGGAATTATAAATACGATAACAAACATAATTCATACATCAGTCATGGATGACTCGTTTACGTTAACGTTGTCTGGAACATCACCTGTGCTAGAAGCACTGTATTATTCACCAATTGAATTATCACATTAGGAAAATTATGTTATTGGACTTGTCGAGTTACTTACTTCTAATTCAATACCTAATATTGATTTACATAACGATTAATTTTATATCGGTGATGAAATTATTATTCTACCGACAGGAAGTTATGAAATCGAAGATATTGAAAAATACCTTCTACAAATCATTTCCATAAGTCTCAAACCAAATAATAGTGAATTGTGTTGTGAAATTAAAAGTGATCGTCTGATAAATTTCATTTCCGAAGATTCTATTGGGAAATTACTAGGATTTTCACCTCAAATCTCAGAACCTAATGTAACTCATAAATCTGATTTACCAGTGACAATATTGAAAGTTAATTTGCTACGTGTTGAATGTAATATAACAACAGGTGCAGATTTAAATAATCAACAAGTTTATACTACCCTGGTGGAAATATTACTGCGGCATTACTCCGGCATTTCTCCGTTTTTGGCCCATTTCCGGAGAAATTACTCTGGCATGCGGTTGGTGGTGGAGAAATTACTCCGGCATGAAAGTAGTGCCGGAGAAATTATTCAGGCATGAGATCAGTGAAGGAGAAATTATTCCGGCATGGGATTGATGGCGGAGAAGTTATTCCGGCATCAAAGGAATGCCGGAGAAATTATTCCGGCAGTGAAAGACAAAAAACTCCGGCATAAAACTAGTGGCGGATTTATTTTTCCGACATTAATCTCATGCCGGAATAATTTCTTCGGTATTAACTACATGCCGACGAAATTATTCCGGCATGAGATTGATGGTATTGTATTTCCCCACCATCGATCTCATGCCGAAGAAATTTTCTCCACCATCAATATCATGCCGGAATAATTTTTCTGCCATCAATCCCATGCCGGAATAATTTTTTCGCCATTAATTTCATGCCGGAGTAATTTCTCCGCCATCAACCTCATGCTGGAGTAATTTCTCCGGAAATGGGCCGAAAACGGAGTAATGCCGGAGAAAGCAGGAGTAATGCCGGAGAAATATTTCTACCAGGGTATTCATAAATTTTTTCCTGGTGTTCCACCAGGATATAAAATTATAGGAGTGCCTCCACATATCATTTATCTACCAGTTGCCGTCCGAGCAATACACCACCTTCAGCTGAAAATTGTTGATCAAGACGGAGATTTAATAAATTTTCGAGGAGAAGTCATAACAATAAGACTACATGTCAAGAGTATAAAATAGCGGGGAATTGTCTTTCAGAAGAAAATAGTTGGAAGCAGTTATATAAGGAAATTAACATGCCAAAAACCCATCAGTCGTCATCAGACAGTCAGGAAGCTAACACGTCACAATGTTCAATTTCTCAATAGTCTTGGTCTCTAACTACGTCAAATAAAGTAAAAGTAAAGTTGTGTTGTCTTTTTTGTTTTATACCATGGAAGAAATCTTAAATATTCGAAAATCGATTGGTTTTGATGAGTCTACAGCTCATTATAAACTCCATGCTCATCAATTATATGGAGCGCCATCTTTCAACAATAATGATGAAATAAGAATCGGAATTCAACATCAAGATCTGTGCATACTACCATCTGAAAGTACTCTACACATTCAAGGAAAATTTACTAAAGATGATGGAGCTGCTGTTGCAAATACTACCAGTCTAGTAAAAATGGCTATCGCTCATTTAATTGAAGAAATCCGCTATGAAATAAATGCTGTTCGTAGTAGAAATGTAGGACTCACAACTCTCATGAAAGGTTATGTATCACTCACACCTAACCAGAAAGCATTATTGGAAAATTCAGGCTGGACGGATTCTGCTATTAATAATGATAATGGATACTTTGATATATCAATACCATTGAGTTTACTACTCGGATTTGCTGAAGATTATCGCAAAGTGATTATTAATGCAAAACATGAACTCATTCTCGCAAGATCAAATACGGATACTAATGCATACCTAAAGACAAAAGCAGCAGAAACTACAAAAATTGCTATTAAAAAAATAGAATGGGTTGTACCATACATTCGAGTCTCAGATAAAGATAAAATTCAACTTTTAAGCTACATATCGAAAGATTCAGCTATTCCACTAAGTTTTCGTGCTTGGGAGCTGTATGATTACCCTCTACTTCCTGCGACTTCAAAACATGTATAGAGTGTGAAAACATCTACACAACTCGAGAAACCAAGATATGTGGTTGTAGGATTTCAAACTGCACGTAAAAATCAAACTGATAAAAATGCAAGTCATTTTGATCACTATTATTTACGAGATATATAATTATTTTTGAATTCACAATCCTGACCATATGGAAATTTGAATCTTGATATAAATAGGAATCAATTTGCTATGCTCTGTATGTTTACAAATTTTCAATTATCATACTTTGGAAAAGAGCCAGAACCATTATTAACAAAAACAGAATTTTCAGAGCAAGCACCGCTCATTGTCATAGACTGCTCTAAACAAATTGAATTTTTGAAAAGTGGACCTGTAGATATATGTTTGGAAATTGAATCAATGGGACAGATTCTCGCAGATTCATCAGCTTATTGTTAAATATTACATGATCGAATTTTGGAATACAAACCCATAAGTGGTTCCGTTCGACAATTAATATAAATCGGATTGTGAGCAAAAAATTTCCTCATATATCATTTATCTTTAGATGAGACAACAAGAAAAATGTTTAAAAACAAAGATAAATCTGCTAAGGAGAATTCAGATAAAACTTGTTTGTTGAATGAAGAAAAATAAAAAAAAATTCAGTCAACCAAAGTCATATGATTGGGAAAGAGAGAAGAAGCCAAATCAATATGAAAAAATCAAATATGAAAGACTCAAGGATAAATAAAAGTCAACTTTCTTTCAATTCAACACCTACAATTTATATGGTGTTGGATATATTGCCCGTTAAGGGATTTATATCGAGTAAGGAGTTGAGGGTAGTTAATTTAAATAATTAACACAATGATATTTTTTGTTTTTTACTGTTTAATTTTAATAATTATCATGTAAATTATTATTTAAATTTTATGTTATTATTTAATTTATTAATGAAATTAATTTTATTTTATTTTATTAAACTTGAAATTATTTAAGTTGATTTTTACAATAGCAAGTGACAAGAGAGAGCTCCGTAATCTACGGGTTTGCAACTGCAACTCCTTGCCAAAAAAGTCCAAGACGCTAACCAGCTTCTGGGCCTTAGGCTTGGAAAACTCTGGAAAATTCTAGAAGGCCAAACGACGCTTGTATAACCAAGCGTCGCTTGGGTCCGACAAAACCTTCCAAATGTTTTTACATTTATTTTATTTTATTTTCGAAAGACTGGGTGGTCTTCGAGGTCAGCGGCCTAATCCTCATTGTCCTCAAACTGCAACATTTTTCTAATGGCAAATGTTGTCAGTCTGAGGTATTAGTCGGCATTGACGCGTGCCGTCAGAGGATTAGGCACGCTAGCACAATGGTTTTTGTACATTTTATTTTTTATTTACCTTGCATTTCATTTTATTTTTTCTAACATAAATTTTACCTTTTCTCTCTCTCTCTCTTCTCACTTACCTCTCTTTCCGACGGAACATATGGTGTATACATGGTTGTATGCATACAAAGCTGCACAATGTGGAGAATGGGTACAACTTGCTCGAGATCATGGACGTTCCAACATAAGAATTCAACGATTGAGTGAAATCATCAGTCCAATATTAATAAAGAAAATATTGTCAATTTGTGAATAATATAAAATAAAAATTTCAAAAAAAAAAAAAATTTAGAAAACTATTGTTGTTGTTTTTTATTTGACATTTTTTTAATATAATTAGGATGGGAAAAAAATTTATACAAAAAAATTTCAGTTTTAAAAAATTAAATATTTATTTCGATAATTATTCTTTCATTTCATTATCTGCGACTTCTCCTTCTTCTTCTTTTTCTTGAATGCGAAGTTTCAATTTTTTTGTTTTGTCCCATAACTTGAAAAATCGTTTATCAATTGTTCAAAGTCAGCATATGATGAGTTATTAAAATATTTTTCAACAAGCTGATAAAGATCTGTCACCCATGGTCGTGTTGTAGACAAATAAATCAGAGATGCTTCGCTACCATTAAATACTTGTTCCTGTTTTTTGACACCGAAATCTTTCCTCAGAAGTTCCATACTTTCCCAAAAGAGTCATAAATCCTCACGAAAACTTTTTACTTGATTGAATTTATGGATGTATTCTGGGTATGATGATAAAAATTTCAAAAAAATTGTAGATTTACCCCAGCAATTTACTTCTAATAACCTAAAAATGAAAGTTAATTTTTGAAAAGTTAGATAAAATATTTTGAAATATAATTATTTTTTATTTCATTGAACATATACTCACATTGATATATACCAGTGTCTTAAATTCGAAACGTTTTTCGCAGCACAGTTTGTATGTACAACGTATTCTCTACGCCTCATTTTTTTATATCTACATTTGTGATTTTCAAAAAGAGGAATTCGTATTTTTTTCAAAGCTGAACAACCATTATCATAAAGATCAAGTACTGGTTCTGAATGATTCATAATATTACCCTACCACTTTTTCTTTTCTAATCCTTTGACACAAATAAAATCAGCTTTTTCTAAAATTTCATTGATTTTTTCGAATGGACCTTCAAATAGTACATCACCTTGCCAGAATAGTGTATGACAATTGTTAATCGATTGATATTCTCGATCTAATTCCTTCTATGGTATAGGTGGTGAAACTATCATGTGATCGATTGTATCATCATGTAAACTGATGCTTGCGAATTCTCTTAGAATAAACGTATCGGATAATTGGAAACCTTGAATGTCAACAAAAATTGCCATTTTTATGCAATAGGTTAATCACTCAGTTTTTATTTAGATGTCACGAGCGCGAGAGTTTGCAATTGACTAACTTCTCAAACAAAACGCCTTATAGAACTTGCCCCTCCAAAATGAATGACCGAGAATATTTTGGAAGTTTTTTCGAGATTAATTTTTCTCAGAATGTTTCAACGTTTGAAATCACGATTGAATTAATATGGTGTCAGACTATATCTTTTAACCCTTGAGATTTCGACCTTCGATCTGACACCCCGACACATAGTGGCAGACTACGATATCTTTTAACACCTCTGACTACAATATCGTTTTACACCTCCAATCTGACTCCCCGACCCCCGATTGTGACTCTCCCATCTAACACCCCCGATCCTGACCCCTGCCTCCTCAACCCCTTACCACTGCTCTGGAACCAGCCCTGTATAACTACTAATATGTATAGATATGATCTAAGATAGATGCATGTCGTAATTACTCCAAATCGTAAGTGGCGTCTATCCCTCGATGCTGGCCTCTTGTTGAAGGATAACGAAGTCAGCCGAAGACGCTCGATGGTAGACGAGCGTCTTGAATAGCCACGGCAGTGAACGATGTAAACTGAGCGTCATTGTGACGACATGAGTACTTTTCTAGTATGTGTTAGTGGGCTGAAAGTAACTACGAATAGCGGAAATGTGCGGTGAATACCGAGCATTTCTGTGATGACACATATTAGAGGCGCTCACTTAGAAAGCACCGCTACGTAAAATAGCAATTTGAATTTATAAAAAAAATTATAAACAATCGATGCACGCTTCATTGTTAGCAATTATAATGAAATTAAGCAATTGATTATCAATTATTAACGTGCATGTGATTTATTTTGAGTACAATTGAATCTAACAAATTGATTGTTTTTTTTTAAAAATATTCTCAGGTAAGAGGAAAGCATCAACAAAGAGCTATTGAATTTTCATCAATGAAGATGAAAATTTATCCAGATGGTGAAGCAGCAGAACATATATTCTGTATATCAGCTGAAGAAACACTTCAAGCACGTATGCGAAAACAATATGGACAACCAGCTCACAGTAAATATACAAAATTTTGATTTAAATATTATATTTTATCGCTGTAATAACTGTATTTTAATTAACAAACAACACCGATTAAAGCAACAGAGCTGGTGAAAGACAATTATAGAAACAAAAAATAGTTTGATCTTTTACCATGTAATATTACAAAAAACAATACAACGTAAGTATTATTAATCATTATTTATTAACAAAAAAGTAATATCAAGTTTTTTTTTAAACAGAATGATTCAGGTAACATTGCTCAAAGAAGACAATTGGACACTTTGAAGTAATAAATTAAAAACTAATGATCTTTATCATCTAAAAAAAAAGTTAGAATTAAAAAAGAAAAGTAATCGAAAAGACACGAAATTAAAACACGTAATCATGGAAACTACAACCAATATCACCACTTTCAAATGGTGTTGGCACATGTACAGTAGATAATAGTAATTGAAATAAAATACCTGGTCATATCAATACAACTCATGGTCTTGCTGGTCATCAAGACCTACAAATTTGCTTTAACGAAGTTGTTTGTAATTTTTCATTTATTGAATAATTAATTTATTTTTTTGATCATGGCAAAAGTACGTAACGATGGCCACACTGCAAATTTTCGTGAACGTGAAGTGATGTTATCAATAGTTTTCGTATACAATAATATAATGATCGTGCCAAATGAAGGAAATGATGGCAGCAGTAATAAGAAGAAATATGAAGGCTGGGTACAAAATTAAAATGATTATGATAGAGCATCATTACTTGCGTATAGAAACGTTGTCCAATTAAAAAATGAATAGATTAACTTGAAAAAGGATGCAAGGTCATACAGCGCAAAACATGAAAAACAAAAATATATTACTAGAGAAGGAAAAAAGAATGTTTCCGCCAATGATATGCTTGAAAAAGTATTATCAATTGTAGGTTCTTCAGCTACTGGATTTAATAAACCAATGATACAAAGCCAATGATAGAAAGAACAAAATATGTTCAGGAAAGTTTCAATGAAAAAGAAAATAGTGATTATAATCCAGTTTTTAATATTTGTGTGACTATATCGAAGAAATTCCAGCCTGGAATAGATGGAATAACGAAATGGCGAAAAATCCAATCACTACTATTCTTAAGCCTTGTATTCATCGAGTAACTAAACTTTATCCAACGAAAAAAAATACTGCAATGCCAGATGGACGTGTATTATCAATTGATCAAACAAGACCACTTACTGAACTAAATATTGAAAAAAACAAGATAAATAAACGTGATTTATATCGATTTGTTTTAACAAATCCAGGTATTGTTAATAGACCTACCACTTCATTAGGCACTTCAGCATCGACTAGACCACTCGTTAAAACGACACCTTATTCAGAAACAAACATAAATCCAAGTCCAGATGAGCGTGGAATCACACAAAACCGATTTCTGGAATAAACATGAAGAGTAATACCCAGGTAGGAAGTGACGACGGGCACAAGCCTGGGACAAGCCTGATTACCCGGCTCTCGGGCCTGTTTCAGGCCTGAGACACAAGCCTGTGTCAAGTCTGGAATGTTCACGATGTATTTGCTGGTGTCGGACTAGTGTATCGGGCTTGACACAGGCTTGTGTTCCCAGGCT
>MKYW01000077.1:71359-88697 GCA_015776835.1 Aphidius ervi
CCACGGTTGTTGGCTTCCGAGATAACCAACATGGCTCCCCCCGGTGATTTAGAGGAGGATGGTGAGAAATCCTCGTTGTTAACCTTGGCCGATAGTTCTCGCCGTGCAGGTCAGAAAATCGGTTACAAAATAGCTCCCAACGTGGGGCCTGCCGTGAAAAGATTATGAAATAGGGGCTACCTACTGAGGCTGCTATAGATTAAAATCATAGTGAGTGGTTACGTTGTTTATAAAACTAGTGACTGGATATCATGGTTACCGACGGATACATTGAATAAGCTACCGTAAACGAAATTCAAAATTTGAATTTGAAAATTTTCAAACTTTTCCCGGCAAAAGTAGTTCACGAAAATCCCAACAGATGTCGCTAGGTGCGAAAACCTAGAAGAATATACAAGTTGTAGGCGAATTTTCTGATTGGCTATCGCCATCGGATGATGTCTGGGTTCTCGTTTGTGATTGGCCCGCACTCCTTATTGGTCGAGAAGGACAAGGAGTTGCGCAGACGGCAATTATTGGTTCTCGATGGAAGGGATGCTGGCCTATATAAAGAGCTGTCTCAGACAGAGCAGCTCATTATCATCTTGGTTCTCTTACGAATTGGTTCTCTAGCTTGAATAGGTTTTCTGACATGGATCTCGTCGTGTCTCGAAAATAAAAGACATTTATTAGCTAAATAAATGGTTCTCTGGTTATCTTCTATTCCCTCAGGTTAGAGGTTGAAAACGGTTCTCGTTTGATATCTCGAAATATCGAAAACTTTAGTTGTTGGTTCTCGTTCGATGTATCGATTGTTTCGATTCTAGCTCTCACGGGATAGCTTGATGATCCCTTGTAACGGATCTCTCATAGTTTGGTTCTCGCCGCAACTAAGGCTGCGCAGAAGTCTTGTGCACCACTTGACTCAGAGTAGGAAATACCCTCTCTACTCTTGAAATGGGTATATAAGCCCGGTCTCGAGCTCGAGTAAGTCACAATCTTGGCTCTCTTTGACTAGTAAGGATCTCTTAAGAATAGAATGGCTACGTTTGAAGAAAGGTTCTCTGAAGAAACCTCTGATTCGAAACCTCTAGGAGGCGACGAACAGGAAGGTCCCTCTGGTTTTCGTAATGAAATGGATCACTCTAGCAATAAGGCTCTCGGACGAATGGAAAATGATCAGACGATCATTGACGAAGCAAACCATATTCCCGGAGCACTCCCGATAGTTCCCGAAGATGACATTGCCATCCACGCCTTATTCTCTAGAGTGGACAGATGGTATACACGGCGTTGGAATAATATTCGACGCGATCCCGAGCAGTTCCCGAAACGGAGGATCAGTAATAGACAGATGTATTATCAACAACCAGGTTCTAAATCTTCGACAGATAATACTGATCCAAACGGTGGAAGCTAGCACTCCCACGAAAAACACACTCTCGAGCTCTTGCAGAGTGCCATGATGATCCACTTACTGGACATCAGAATCTTCTCCAAACGCATACACGTTTGATTTCAAGATATTTCTGGCCAAGCATATATTCGGACGTAATCGAATATATAAATAACTGCAAAACATGCCAACATGGTAAAGCAGAGCAAAAGGTTCTCGATAGCCATATGGAACCCTGGGTAATAGACGAACCCTGGACTCGTATAATGGCCGACACCTCGGGTCCGTATATCCAAAGTAAGGAAGGTTACAGATATGTTCTCGTTGTCCAAGACACGGTCACGAGATGGGTAGAAATGATCCCGATGAAGAAGGCTAGCGGTTCGATTATCAGTAGACTGCTGAGGGATCACGTACTATCTCGCTGGGGGATCACGAAAGAAATGCTCACGACTCAGGGTACCGAATTCCAGAACGAAGACATACGAGATCTGGCTAGCCAGAATCATATGAAACTCGTTACAATACCGCCGTATCATCCACAAGAGGGTCCTAGCGAACGAGTAGATCAAAGTGTGGAAATGATCATGCGCGCGTTAGTGGCAAACAACCCTGGGGAATGGAATAGGTAATTAGGTGATATACAATTCTCCTATAATACATCCTATCATGGCTCACTACAAGCAACTCCGGCATTTGCTAATTTAGGCCGAGAGTTAGACCAGAAAGGATCACTAAAAAGGGAATTAGAAACGGATCACGTTAGTATGATAATAGGTTCTCGAGATGAGTTTGAATATATGAGACGCCATGACGTTTTAAGACTAGCAAATAATTTAATTTCTACACCATAAAAGTATACCATTATGACACAAGATGCAACTGATTGAAATTCATGACTCATGAGTCATTAGATGTGGTGAATATTTTGATACTGTTTTATAAATACTGTCATATTCCATTTCACTCGATGTATCAATATTAAATTCATTAAAAATTGCCATAGGTTTATATTTATCAATAACTGAAATTTTAAGCTGCATAGAATCTATTAAATTATCAATTTCTTTCATAGCAATTATTGTTAATCTCAATGCCATTAAAAATGTATCTTGTATTCCATATGAAAGTAATTGTAGAATTACTTTACATTCAATATCATGGTGATCATGGTAAGCATCTTCACGACATTTAACTGAACATAATAAACAACTTGAACACGTTTTTCACATGGTATACTTGAACAAGTTTGTGATTTACAATATGAAAAAATATTATATCTCAATTCTTGACTGACTGTTATTATATAAGCTTTTTCAACATAAAGTATTTTATAAAGCTCAATGTCTCTTGTTGCAATAACATGTTTACCTAATTCTTCAGTAAATTCAATTTTGAGAGAATCAGCAAATTCTGAAAGAACTTCATGTACTGCTTCAAGCAAAGATGGTAGTGATCGGAAATCCCACTTGCACATGTTTATTGAATTTCTAAGGAATCTATTATTTTCATGTAATTTTTCTGAAAGATATATATATTCTTCTCTATCAATAAAATCAAGAAATTAAATTGAACATGACAAATACCATTTAAATGAAGTCAACAATCAGCCATTTAAATGTTCAAGTAATATTTGAATCGATAATCAGGTAGCGGATTGTTTAATGTTCGTTCTGAATCAGTGAGACAATCACAAAATAGTCCATGACAATGAAATATTTTACTTCGTTTAGAATAAAGTGCACTAAGCAGTGGTGTTTCTGGTTTAGCATTTGAAATACTTTTTGTATATAAATCATGTGATGTGTTAAATTGATGAGTTGATTTTAATATTTCATCTGTTTCCTTTTCCCCATAAAAGAGCTCAGAAAATCATTAGCAAAAATAATTTTTGTTGATGATTTAAACTCTGTATCCAAAATTGAATATTTATCTGTAAATTAATTTGCTAGGTAAAATTTTGTTATTTTTGTTTGATGCATTTTATTGAATCTACTCTTTTTTTGTTTTGTTTTTTTTTTTTTTAAATTCACTATTGTCATTATATTTTTCATTTGTCTTTTTTATTTATATAATATATATTTTAAATCTGAAGTAAATTAAGTATATTAATAAGATGAATTTACGCAAGGATAAAAAATAGGCAAAAACTTTCACCAACTCACCTAAGAATTTTAGATAAACTTTTGATAAAAATTTTCACAGCAATTGCTTGAATAAGAAATTATGAAAACAATAACTTTATCGAACAGAGAGAATTTTTTAATTTATATATTTTGGAATCAATAAAAACAACAATTTTATTTAGTTCAAGTGCACAAAAAGTGATATTTAGAAATTATTTATTATATTTATTTGATAAAATATATATTGATAAGTTTTTATTAAAAAATAATGTAAACTATTATTTTGAAATAGTTATAATTAGTCATGTCAACAAGTACTTTTTATAGTTAATTGAGAAATAAACAAATCATTGAATTGAATGAATCATAAACGTTAATTTAAAAATAAAAATAAAGCGCATAAAATCAATTATATATTGTAGCGATCCTCGCTGCCTTATAGGCTGATCAAGACCGATACAACGGAAATCCTCCAACTAACGACTTCGTTTTTATATTTTATTATTTATTATTTCTTCTAGTATATTATTATTATTGTTCATTATATTTTCTCCCTTTTACACCAAGATAAAGAGAGGAGGGATAGCTTTGAGTGGGGACAGCTTGGTAGATCCGAGCTGCTCCAAAACGACTTGGGCTGATCTCGCTCTCTTGGCTGTGGGGCGTTGGTAGATCCACGTGTCTCGTGATCAGCTCTTGGTGTTACGTAAGTTAGGGTACTCATGTGTCTAGCTGGAGACTCAGCGGACACGTGGATTTTTAGGCTAGGTTTTTGGGGCGTTGTCTGTGTAGATCATGGACAACGTCAAGCATACAATTCTTCGTTTGATAATTTAGTTTTTTTTGTTTGTTTAATTAATTAGAAACGCGGTCCCTTTATGTATTTGATTAATAAATTAAATTCAAGGTCGCGAGTAAGATTTGTTGTACGTTTTTGGAATTTCTAGTCTAGCTTCCCTCTAGGCTTGTTGTTGATGGTTATTTGGTTATTTTGTTATTGTTTTCGATTGTTGGGTTTATTTGTTGCTAATTTGTGTTTTTGAGTATGAATGTGATAAGCCTTTTTCGAGTTTTAGGGCGAATTGAAAACTTCACGATTTTAGATTAAGCCTTTTTCGAGTTTTAGGGCGAATTGAAAACTTCACGATTTTAGATTAAGCCTTTTTCGAGTTTTAGGGCGAATTGAAAACTTCACGATTTTAATATTGAATAATAATAATTGGTTATTTTGGATTTCGAGTTCGGTTAGTTTTGTGATTTGAGCTAAATAAATAAATAAACCAAATAATATACTTGATAACTAGTCCGAGAAGGTAACAGGCAGAAATGCAACGTTACAATATTGTCAAATAATGAGAATTTGAATAAATGTTTATCAAAAAATTGTTTGAATTTAAAATATTTTTATCTCAAAATGAAAATAAAGTCCATAAAACTATTTGGGTATTGTCAAATAATGACAATTTAAAAAAATGTTTATTTGTGAAGAAATCATTCAAATTTAAAATATTATACAAAATTATTTATTGAAATTAATATGGATAAAAATATTATAAAAAACACAAGCATTAAGTAAATAAAAATACTCAATAACATTTGTATGTTTACATTGATAAATGGAAAAAATGTTAACATACACAAAATGATAGTAGAAATATAATTATTATGTTTTTTTCTTACAATTATTTTTTCTTAAATCATCACGCGCTATCATTCAATTAAAAAACAATAATAATTAACGCACAGGTCTAACAGTTACTTACTAAAAATCACCCAAATACAATTTTGAAAAATTATCATTTTCAAATTAATTATTTTACAATCAATGTACTAGGTTAATTAATTAATTATTTTTAAATAAAAAAATTTTATATATCTACAAATATTGGTAACGATAAAATTCAATGAATGCTACATGAGTAAGTGCAACAAAATTATCAAATAAATATAATAATTTAACAACTCGAGGTGAATTTATACATTCAAAAAAATTTTATCAACTATTTATTGTTAAATAAATAAATGAATAAATAATTCTCCATTTTACAACAAATTTTTGAATTTTCCAGTATCACTCACCTTCTACTTCCAACATCCAATAAGATTGAGCCGTGGTCTTGGGGATAGCGCGCTCGATTTTAAATCCGAAGTCCGTGAGTTTAAATCTCCTTCGAAACAATTTTTTTTTTTTTCACAAATTTAGAAAAGAAAAAAAATAAAAATGGCCGAAATTCGAAAAGACTCCCAACTCATATTCCCTTTTCTTATTCATCTCTCTCATTCTCTTCTCTTCCTTTCTACCCCAAATTTATTTAAATACCACCCACCCATCCCACCCACAATCTCGCGGTTTTCCGTTGTCCAGAACTCTTATAAGCCCCCTACTGATGTAAACACTCAATATATATGTCCAAGTAAACCAATTATTAATTATAGATTTTTCTACATACCTCTTACGATTTATTGTAAGTTTAATTAATGCATCCAGTACCTTGTGTTTAAATGGATCAATGAGTCTTTTATTATCAATTGTTATAATAAATGTTAGAATATTTAGATTTAAATATTATATTTTAATTAATTATTTATTAATTAATTTAACTTTAGCTCAATATTAATTTAATCAGATCTCAAATATATTTAGGTAGGTTTAAATAATCAGACAATGAAGACGTAAAATATATCTTTCTTTTAATATCAAAGCTACGTATAAACGATCATGTCAATGCAATGTCCAGACCGAGACTAAAGAATCATATCTTAAATATATCAACCAAAATGTTCGTTACTAACCAATACTTTATGACCCATTCTGATCTCACAAATATTCCAGGAAAACATTCAGGGCCACACGTGTACTAGTTCATATTACAATCACACCATAGGCACATACAATCTCATCCAGAAATTCAACATAAAATAAAATATAAAATAATCTTTATTTTGTTTCACTATTACTTCTTGGATAAACTAAAATTATTAAATAAATAATATCAAATTTCCAACATTCCCCCTCAAGAAGTAATCGTGAAACTCCATAAAACAAAAATAAAATAATTTAAACAAAAATTATTCAAAACCAAAATTCAATCATGATGTAATCATTTATAGAACTCATATCAACATTTCTATACTCAACCATATATCTTTATAAACATTCTTCAATCAGCACATAGCAACAATATTATAAATTATTTATCATACACACAATATTTATTTTTTTTTCTTTAATTTCATTTTCCTTAATTTTATATTTGCAAAGACAAGATCTTGTTTATATGGTCTGGGGCTAACTATACACTGGTCCAGCATTTGCTGCAATGGAAATGGGGAAACCCAGAAAAACCCAAATCAGACCCAAAAAAATATCTCAATCATTATCAATTACATTGTTACCAATAATTATATTATTATTATTATATTATTTCTGCCACCTTTGCTCCAAGCACAGCTCAGCAACATTCTCTTCAGCCACCTGTTTACCTGGGTATAATATCCATTAGTATTTTAATTTTAACATCAATTAATTCAATACCTGTCTTTCCTTTTTGTTATCAAAATTAAATTATTAATATATCTAATTTTTATTATCCATATATCTTATTTTTTATTATCAACAGATCAAATTATTATTTTTTTTTNCATTATACTTTTTTTTTTCTATACCTCAAAATATCTATTCATAATTTCCAAATTATTCAGATCCAACTATTGCATGTACTTTTATATATTATATATTAATCATTTTATTTCAATCAAATTTATAATTTCCGATTTTCTAAAATTTTAATTTTTCAATTATTATTTCTTAAATCATAGAACGCAGTGATAATTGCCACATCATTTTTAATTTATTCATATCAACAAAAATTATTCCCCCTGTCTAAAATATTGCATTTCCTTTTTATTTTATTTAATCATTGTATTTTAATTTCTAAACCCTCAAAACAGTTAGTCAAGTCCGTTTTTCAGTCACATGTTTAACCTCTTTATTTATTTATTTGTTTATTAAGTTTACATATTTATTATATTTTATTTATTTATCTATTTACCTGTTTATTCATTAAATTATTTATTCCTTTCTTTATTTATCTAATTCTTCATTTCTTTATCTCTATCTTTGATTCCAATTTTTATTTCATTATTATTATTATAATCAAAATATTACTTTCTTTATATTATTTAATTTTTCATCATTACCATTTACTGTATAATTTTATTCTTACTATTTCAATGTCATGTATCTATTATAATTTTTAGCATTACTCACAGTTTTATTCAACCCTTATTGCTTTCCTTTAAAGACTTATTATTTTATTCATATTTACTATAGTTTTACCATTACCTTTAATTTCATTTACCTTTATATTGTTCGTCAAACACTTATTATTTCTTTATTTATATTTTCATGGTTTTATTATTACTCACATTTTCATTTAACTCTTTTATTATTTCTCAAATAATTATTGTTACCATTTTACTATATATATCTTATTATTGTCAATAGTTTTATTTTTACCTTTTCTTTTCATTAAATGATTCGCATTATTATTCTTACCATACCTTTTATAGTTTTATTTTTCTTTAAACAATTTACCTTTTAATTTCCATGTTCAATAACCAACTCTTCATTTTTAAATAATCAATTTTTCATTTTTAATAATCGTTTCATTTTAATCAATAAACTTTTAATTTTTAATAATCAACTTTTCAATTTTAAATAGTTCAACTTTTCATTTTTAAATAGACCTCACTCGTCAGTGACGGTTCATGTAATTGCGGACCACCCGTCAGTGCGTCCATAAGCTCGCCAAGCTTATTTCACGAGACCCAACAATTTTTAATTCAACTGATCTTATATTATCAGTTAGTGGCATAATTTTTCCCTACTTGTCTCAAGTAATTACATCTCACACGATATCGAATTTCCAAATATTAACAAAAGTTTTTATAACCATTCAAATTCATAATCAACCATAATGTATGTACTTCATATCTATGTACCAACTTCACATTTTTATATCAACTTCAAATTCATGTACCAATTTTAAATTCATGTACCAATTTTAAATTCATGTACCAGTTTGTTTACTCATTAATCTTTATATTCAATTCATTTGATCATTGGTTCCAACAACTCAATATTCCATATTTACCAATTTTGAATTTATACCAATTTTATTTACCAATTTCTGTATATACCAATTTTTTTTTTTATTTACCAATTTTAATTATACCTTTGTTCCATTTGCCAATTTTATTTATACCAATTGTTTTTATTTACCAATTTTTATTTATCAATTTCTCACTGTAAAATCAACTCAAACTTTTCTGATAGTTTCTTCATCAAATTCATTTCATCAAATTCTTTATATGTATTGTGCTAAACACAGAATATATTTATTTATCACTAATTACTCTAAATACAAAAAAAATTATTTTACTTTATTATCATATCTATACTTCAATAAGTTTTATTCTACTCTCAGTTAAATTTTTCAACAATAGTAAATTATATTATGACCATTCTATGCATGTATATTTATTTAATTTTATTTTCAAATCTCCGACACAATTAATTTATTTTTCAACATCCTAATAATTTTAATTTTAAATATTATCAAATATTTTTACTCAACTATGAATTTTTCTATTTTTAACAATCAACAAAAAACTTTTATTTGAAATCCACTATCAATTTTCACACGACTGAGAGGTTTATCAATTTCTATAATATTTATTAATTTTTAATTTTTGATAAACAACAAACTATCTTGTTTACCGAAAAAAACTTTATATAGATTACCATCGGTTCCTATATTTGATACTTGATCCAAATCACTAATCTTATATTTTTTTTTTTATTATTATTTGTATATCAATTCGAAGAATTATTCATATTTACTTTATTTCTTTTTCTATGAATCAAAATTATTATATATTTATTGTACTTTTATCATACCTTCTACAAATATTAATTATTCAATTATTTCTTTTTATATCAATTTATTTTAATATCAATATCATTATCATTTCATTTAACCTTCAATAGTTATTAATAAAATCCTTTTGTAACTCGCTATTTATTACCAAAAAAACTTTAATCATTCTCAAAATATTGTATTATTAATTTAAATGTATATCTCTTGAAAAAAAATTTTACAATAAACAATTAACTATTAATTTCACTTTAAATAACAAATCAAAAAAAATGTCAAGTACTATTATTATTTTCAATATATACTAAATTTTAAGATTGACTAATATACTCTCTATTTTATTTAAATAATTTATTCCTCTAAAATTCTTGAAACAACCAATATTATTCTAGTTTTTATTTTTAATTAATGTATTTGGAATCTATCCCCATAAAATTTTTATCTATTATATTTTTAATTATTAGTTTTTCATTAAGTATATAAATTCATAAAAACAAATTATTTTTCCTGATTAATTTTAAATTTAAAATGTCTAATATAATTATCACCAGTCTTTTAAATATAAACCCATCATTTTACTATTTAAATTTCATTTTTATTTTACTCAGATTTATTTTTATTTATTATTGTAAATATGTAACAAACAAATATCTATAAAAAACTTTATTCAAACAAATCCCAATCTACATATTCAATATTTTATTTTTCTAAAATCAAAGACAACCAAAATAAAATTTTACCGTTTCTACATAAAAAAAAATTTTTAATCAACAGTTAATATTATGTTATTGTTCTAGCAAATACTTTGTTATAACCCAATACTAATATTTAACATTTTTATCACTTCTTTTATTTATTCAATATTCTTATTAATTAAATTTTTATCATTATTTAAAGTCAATATATCTTTATGCCAATTTTGTGTTATAAAAAAAAACTTTTCTTCTGTCATTTACCTAAAATAACTTTTGTGGGGTAACATAAAAAAAAACTACTAGTATCTCATTATCAACAAGTCTCAATTAATTTATCAAATTTTATTATTTTACCAAATTTTTAAATATCGTGTAGAATAATATCTTTAAATAATTTTCTTTTAAACTTTTATTCTCAAATTCAATATTCTAAATTACTACTGATTTTAATTATTATATATTTATTCTTTATCAATTCTTTCCAACTATATAATTTTCACTTTACTTATGATAAAATTTATCACTCAATTTTTAATATTTAATTATTAACTTTATGTTTATTAATTCCCAAATAAATTCTATTCCAACTAACCTTGCCCGACTATTTATTTATATTTATACATATATTTGTAACTTTACCATACTTTTGTTTTTGTATCCATTTTGACCATAACTTCGTTTATTATTATTTTTTTTTATTATTTTTAACACTCTTTATTAACAAAAAAAATATTTTTACTTTTCTTTTTATTTATAAAAATATATTTCTATGTTATTTATCATTTCATTAACTCAATCTTGTAACCAACATTTCTATTATAACTATTATTTTTATCTCAATTATTATTTTATCATTTGCTATCATTTTTTTTATTTCTATAATTTTATATATTAAATATTTCAATTTTTAATTTTTGTATTCAATCAACAATTCAATTTTTAGAAAATACTTAATGCCATTACGCTCTCTTTTTCTCAGAACAAAAAACTTTATCTATTTTATTCATCAATCAAATATGATCACCATTTTAATTCTGTAATTTTTAATTCAACACCTTTTTCAATTTTTCAATTTTTATCCACTTCCTTAGATTTTTGATTTTGCTTTTTCTTTATTCACTTGCAAATCTAATAATTTATATTTTTAATTTCTTTTATTTTTGAGTTAGACACTGGGGTGTTACCAAGGCACGTAGCCATAACCTGTTAGAATATTCAGATTTAAATATTATATTTTGATTAATTATTTATTAATTAATTTAACTTTAGCTCAATATTAATTTAATCAGATCTCAAATATATTTAGGTAGGTTTAAATAATCAGACAATGAAGACGTGAAATATATCTTTCTTTTAATATCAAAGCTACGTATTAACGATCATGTCAATGCAATGTCCAGACCAAGACTAAAGAATCATATCTTAAATATATCAACCAAAATGTGCGTTACTAACCAATACTTTATGACCCATTCTGATCTCACAAATATTCCAGGAAAACATTCAGGGCCACACGTGTACTAGTTCATATTACAATCACCCATAGGCACATACAATCTCATCCAGAAATTCAACATAAAATAAAATATAAAATAATCTTTATTTTGTTTCACTATTACTTCTTGGATAAACTAAATAAATAATATCAAATTTCCAACAATAAATATATCTATCAAATTGATTAATACAATCTGACAATTCATATTTTTCCACAACATAACCTAGGACATATCAAGTATTTTTTGTTAATTTTTTGTTAACTGATGACATTTCTGATCTATTTATCGTATTATTTAACGTATCTATTTATATAATTCATTTGATTTATTGATATTTTCAATATTTTTAATTATAAGTTTTGATCCTTTTAATGTTGTATATGCTGTTGTTGATGTATTGATAATTGAAACAACATGTTGACACCAAGTACAATGACACAATAATAATGACACTTCAGGTTGATTCAATTGTTGCATCAGGTTGATGTTTAAATAATATACTCCAATGACGCTTTGAGTATTAATAAATTTTTATTTTATATCAAGAAATTATTGCTTTTTAATGTTTTCTTATATTGGAGAAATATAAGCATGTATCTCTGCTTGGTGCAGCGTGGTGTCAGTTACACGGCTATCTTGCCAGATTAGAAAGAGACAGAAATCACAATTACTCAATCACGCATGCGCGAAAAAATAATACTCATTGTCGTAATTCCTCACTTTTACTCAACTCTTTTTTTTTCATAATTCGAAAATTTTTTTAAACGTTAATTTAAAAAAAAACAACAAGTTACACGAGTTGTCCTGTAAAGTCTGTATACTCTTCGATACAAAAAAATACTATATTAATTTTTTCTATATCAAACAAATGGGCTTTGCCGGTAAAGAAGGGCAACTTGTGTAAATTGTTAATTTTTTTTTCTAAATAACGTTGAAAAAAAAATAGTTGAGTGCATTTGAGGACAGTTGAAACAGTATACCAGTAAATTTTCAGAATTTTTGAACACGTAGTTTTTGAAAAAAGTTGTTTCGAAAATTTTTTCAAAATTATTTTGAAAAAAATTTTTTTGAATTTTGAAAAAAAAAAAAGTTGAGTGCACTAGATAATATCAAAATACACTCACAGCTTAATTTTCGTAATTATCTGACACGTGGTTTTTGAAAAAAGTTGTTTCGAAAATTTTCAAGGTGGTAAGGCAGAATCGGGTATCATGTCGCTTTAATAAATTTTGCTTTGTATGTAGTATACAAATGTGAATACTTCAAATTCCTACAGTTAGTGATGTTAATTGGAGATATACCCTTTCTTTTAGGATCATTTATGAACAATTATCCCTAATATCCATATTTTTCTAGCTAAACCCCTGTTTAAAAAACCCTGCCTCCATCAATAATTTATAAATAATAATAATCATATAAGCCCTGGTTATATTAATAAATATTGAACAATAATCACAATATAAACCCTTAGTTTAGAAGACCCTGGTTGGATTTATAATTTATTTACAATAATAATAACCTAAGCCCTCAGTTTTCAAAACTCGGCTTATATCAATAATTTATAAATAATAATAATAATCATATAAACCCTGGTTTTAAAAGACCCTGCTCATATTAATAAATATTAAACAATACTTACAATATAAACCCTTAGTTGTAAAGACCCTGGATGGATTTATAATTTATTTACAATAATAATAACCTATGCCCTTAGTTTTGAAAACCCTGCTCATATCAATATTTTTTAAATAATAATTACCTAAACTCTTAGTTTTGAAAACCATGCTTATATTAATAAAGATTGAACAATAATCACAACATAAACCCTTATTTTAGAAGACCCTGGATATATTTATAATCCATTTTCAATTATTTGAAAAAATTAATAAAAAACATGTAGCTATCAAACAATGGTTCAATTTTGAGCGCAGAATCTGAAAGAGTAAAATATATATATAAAAAAAAAAAAAAACAAAATAAAATTCAAATATTGTAGCTACAACAAATTAGGTAATTGTAAATTAAAAAAAAAAAACAGTATATATTTTTTCGACAAGAGAAGGGTTTTTTCAATAAACTCTTTTCTTTGATGCGTAATAATGTTTTACTGGTGTTTTTTAATTTCTCGATTTTTTGATTTTTAGTAGTCATTTCTTTTTATTTTGATAATTGAAAATTCTGAATAAATCAAAAAAAAAAAAAAAATAACACCTGTAGCTATCGAACAATGTTTTGATTTTGATCGCACGGTCTTCAAGAACATAAAAGGTCTTCGTGCGAGAAAAAGTCGATTCGCTTATCTTCGGCGTACGAACCGAACCTTCTCGTAGTCCGACTAGTCCCGAAGTATAAGAGGGAAACATTCGTTGTCAGCTGCTCGTCGAAATGATTGACTCGCTGATTCCACGTGAATTTAAAGTTCTTGTGGAAAAAAAAAATAAAATAAAAAGATAATAATTACGAGATATAAATTCAATTGAAAATTTTTTGATTTTAAAAAAAGTTAAAAAACAAATATTATTTGAAATATTTAAAGAAAAAATAATTTTGAAAAAAAAGATCTGAAAATGTCAATGAAGTAATGAAGAAATATAATGATAAAGTTTTTTATTCAATTGAAGAATATAACGAATGGTTCGGACAGTTACCAATTGCCAAACATTTATACAACACACATGATTGTTTAACAGTTGCTTCGTCGAAAAAAAAAATTAAAAAAGGATTGCATTACCCTTTTCTTAAAAAACGATGCGAATGCCGTTATTTATCGAAGTCTGGCAATCATCGGTAAGTTGACTAAATTTTTTTTTCTTTGTGTTAAACAAAATCGTTTATTTTTTTTTTTTACTTAGATATATTTAAAATAAAAGTGCATGGTCGGTTATTTATATATCATATTTTTTTTTTCACTCTGACGCCGACAGAGAATCCCATCAAACGGTCGACAAGCAATAACAACAAAAGAAAAAATAAATGTATTTTTTCTCATTTTATATTTATTTTCATTTCAATTCATTAATCCGACTCGTGTTTATATTTTTTGTTTTTGATTTTTTTTTTTTCCTTCATTGAATGGAATAAAAAGTAAATGAAAAAAAAATATGACTTTTTTTTTTGTCTTGATTTTATTGTCTTTTTTTTTGTCTATATATATTAGGGTGGTTCAAAAAAAACTAAATTTTTTTTTTCGCGTTCTTCCACTTAAATTCATGTTTCCTATGAAAAGATGTAATTCTGTAAATTTTTTCGAAATTTTAAAATGATTTCTAGAGGTCACGGTTGACGTTTTTTGAAAAAAATAATTTAACAATAATTTCTTTTTTTTGTCACTCATTTAAATTTACAAAAAAAAAAAAAATATTTGTGTACGAATGTTGAAGATCATGTATTGAAGTGAAATCAATTTCTGGCTTTTTTCCAATGAAACATTTAAACGTAAAAAAGCTGAATATTCTTATACAGACTGTCCTGTTTCGATCTGATAATGGACTTTTCTGGAAATATGTGGCTTGAGTTAAAAAATTATTCAGGTAAAAGTTGTAGGATTTAGAGGAAGATATAAAACAAAAAAAAAAATAATTTCAAAAAATTCAAAATGGCGGAGTTTGATGTATAAACATAGTTTTTTTTTATGGAAACTATATTTTTTTTTCGTACCAAAAAGTTCTTTACATTAAAACTAACACTTTTTATTCAGAAAATTTTTCGCTAGAATTAGTTTTTTTTTTGGCCCGATTCTATCTGTTGATTGATTTTTCTCGGAAAATATAGCTTCAATTCAAATATAATTACGAGAAAAGTTAAAGGGCTCAGGAAGACAAAGACGAAAACAAAAAAAAAATTTTTTAAAAGTTAAAAATGGTGGAGTTCGAAGTATGAACATATTTTTTTTTTAGGTGAGGTGTTGTTTTTTTTGTACTTAAAAATTGTTCACATCAGGACTAACACTTTTTCTAGATAAAATTTTTCAGAAAAATCATTTTTTTTTTCGAAACTTTGTTCATACTTTCAACTCCACCATTTTTGAATTTTTTCTTTTTTTTTTTTTTTTTTTCCGTATGATTTTATTAGAACCCTACTTTTTTTCTTACAGTTATTTTTCGATTGGAGTTATATTTTTCGAGAATAATCAATCAACAGATAAAATTGGGCCAAAAAAAAATTAATTTTACCGAAAAATTTTTCAAATAAAAAGTGTTAGTTTCAACGAAAAAAACTTTTCGGTACAAAAAAAAAAAATAGAGTTTTGTTACGTACCAAGTTGATTAATCAAAATTAATCTATGAAATAACAAAAAAAAAAGAAGTATATGTAAATCCAAAATTTAAAAGGAAAATAATCATAGAATAATTGGAATAAATCAACTCGGTATTTCACGTTAATATTAAAAATCCTCTTATTTTGTTATTCCCTACAGGGTAACGGGTTAGGAGGGAATGTGTATTATTGTAGATGTACCTTGATGTAAGAATAATCCGAAACAATGGTTGTTGAGAGCGTGTAAATGTGAATGGTCACCTTTTAATGTTGGTAGTCTCGAATAATCCGAACGGTAAAATAAACTCGAAGCACAGAAAACAACACCCCGGAGAAATGTCACAGTCAACAATTTTTATACAGGATCAGGAAGGTTAAATTTATAAAGGAAATAATTTTATCACAAGGATTATTTAATTTAAATTAACTTTAATTTTATAAAAATTTATTTGATTTAATTTATGATTTGAATAGAACGAAAGTTGTCACAAGAGTGAAGCTCCTTGAATTATTAAAATAATAATTCCCATAAAAATTATGAAATAAAAAAGGTGTGATCCTAGGTGGAAACATCTTTGACCAATTGAATTTTACCTGTCCCACGATAGTCAGCATTTTACCATTCATTCAAATTATTATTTATGACAATTTCCAAAGTCAACGGATGTAAAGTATCGAGTTTCTAAGGTGACTTTGAACTACAGTTTGCAAAATAATTTCAAACAAAAAAATAATAATATATGAGAAAAAAGGTAAAATGTTGATTTTGCTAAAAAAATAATTATGAAAAATAAAGAGGAAAAAATTTATATGTTTACCCAATATTTCATCAGTCCCTTGACTTTAGCAATTATTATTTATTTCTAATTAATAAGTACCAATACGTGACAGTTTCCATTCAAAAAACTATGTTCATACCTGAAACTCCGCCATTTTGAATTTATTTGAATTTTTTTTTTTTCTTGCTCTATATTCTTCTCTAAATCTTACAACTTCCACTTGAATAATTTTTCATGTCAGGCCATATATTTCCACAAAAATCCATTATCAGATTGAAACAGGACAGTCTGTATAAAAATATTCAACTTTTTTATGTTCAAATGTTTCATTGATAAAAAGGTAGAAATTGATTTTACTCCAATATATGATCTACAACATTCGTACATAAATATATTTTTTTTTTTTGTAAATTTAAATAAGTAAAAAAAAAAATGTGTGTGTTATTGTACGCACAGGGAAGTGAAACTTCTTCAGTAATTTTAATAAAGAGCGATTGAAGGATTCCTAGTCGCATGATTATATTTCAAACTAGCGGTCTTTTTCGGTTCCCTTCCAAGTCAACTAATTCGTTCATTTATTTATTATTAATTATGAATCTCAAAAAATATCTGAAAAAACTAGTTTCATTTTTGCATCGTAACGGGGGTAAATAAAAAAACAATCGACT
>MKYW01000077.1:92480-163323 GCA_015776835.1 Aphidius ervi
GGAAAGTGGAACTGGACCAAGGAGGAAAACCGAACATCCCCGAAGGATCCCCACCTACCCTTATGTTCTGAGAGTATCGAGTGAGATTGATCGCTAGATCTCGGTCACTCGGTCAGAGTTAGTTCCTTGACCTACACCAGCTCTTCCAGCTCTAACTAGCATAGGCACTTTGCCTCGTCGAATTTTAATTGCTCTAAATACTTAGAATATTTTTCTACGCATCAGCACAAACTGTAGTTATCCTTACTCAATATTTTATTGATTATTTTATTAACTTGTTGTTTTAACAATATTTAAGTAACATTTGGTTACTTAAATTATCAATTTAAATTCATTAAATCATTTACAAATTTAACTTGTAATAAATTACGACCGCATGGTCTGAATTTTTCTTGCTTGAGTAAATTAAATTCAAGGCACGTATTGTGTTACTTTAACTATTCAAATAAATATTGAGTAATATAAATTACATTTTGCTACAGCAAATAATCAAGTTATTTTGTCTAAAATAATTAAATATTTAATTATAAAAATTCACGACCTCGTGGTCAGCCATTCAATCTTGAATACAGTTTATAAAATACAGTGAACAGTTTCATATAATTATTTTACTTAAATTCGAATAAGGGTAACAGTTTATTGTAATTTTATTTTAAAATCAGTGCTACGCTTGTGTCTGAAATTTGACATAATTTAATCTTCAACCGCATACAACCAATTTGTATAATTACATTGTACCACATCAATATAAAATATATATATATATATTTATATATTTTGTGCATCATTATTTTAATTGGCGATAAAATAGCCAAATCAACCTGTCAATTGCGAGCCATTTCCAAGGTCAAGCCAAGGTACACGCCGTCACTAGATTGCTAGATTAAATTATCGACAACCAATGTAAGTACCCTTTTTAAATAAATTTTAATTCAGTGTTTGTTCGGTGAATTTATGAAAAGTGTAAAGTTATTAACATTGTAAAAGCCAAGCGTCATCGTAGCGTCAATATAGAGTCAGTGACTTACAAAATTAATCGACTGGATTGCTTCTCAATCCCGTCGCTGGCATTTTGACCGTCGTAATTTATTTATTGTTCGGGTTATTCGCATTTTCAATAGTTTTCAGTCTCTGACTCCGCCACGACCGCATGGCTTCAGGTTCTCTCTTTTCGACGCGACGCGCGAGTAAATTTTAACTGGGTCACTTAATTAATAATTGTCTTGTACCGCATTTTTATGTAATAATTAATGGATTAATTTGAAAATAAACTACTCTCCGATTTTTATTGAATTTACAAGTGTTATCTGAAATTATTTTTATTGAATTATTGTGTTACATTTTTCGCGTATTTTTCCAGTTCCTTTTTACCTCTCCCTACATTACGCTAGATCGTCTCCCCACCCTTCTATTGTTTTCTTAAGTGAGCAGGAAAAACGGGGCTAATTAAATTACATATCTAGCAGGGTTATTTGATTGGGCAAAATACATATGTCTAATTGATGATCCGGCTACGATATTTCACTTTATATATTTTTTTTATAGTATAAATAACTTTAGAATAGCTTAAATTGAAAAAACGGTTTCTTACAAAAAAACCTTCACTTAAAAATAATCCGTAGTTAATAGTTACATAAGTTCTTCTTTTTATTTTATAAATAATTCCATAATATTTAACAATATTCAGAAAAACACATGTGCTTATTATCTATGAATTATTATTGAAAAAGGGTTTCTTCGATAAACCCTTTTCTACAAATTCAACTATTTTCCACGGACTAGTTTTATAAAAAGAAGTTTTTCAGCAAACCCTTTTATTCAATTTAAACTATTTATCACTGACCGGTATTACGTGTTTTTTTGTCTTTTTATTCATTTTTAATTTATATATTTTTTTTATTGTATAAATAAGTTTAGAACAGCTTAAATTGAAAAAAACGTTTCCTGAAAAAACCCTTCACTTCAAAATTATTCATAGTCAATGGTTCTTCTTTTTATTAGTCAATATTATAAAATTACTTATGCAATATATAATTATTTGTAAATATATAATAAATATAATGAATGAATCAAGGAAACATAGACAAAAGAAAAAACCACAAGTGAGTTAAAAATAATTTACTTCTTTTTGAAAATATAGATATATAATATATTTTTATTTAACAAACAAATCGAAAATATTTAAAACAATTGATCTACTTCAACAAGTAGTGTTTTTTTGGATAGAACCTTCTTTTTGATTCAAACTAAAATTTTTGATGGATTGTTTTTTTTGTCTTTATTTTCTTGGTTGATTTTGTTTGTATATGTGGCGTTCTTAGCTAAATCACGGAGTTTGCGGCCTGACCCTCGACGATTTCGCTCATTTTTTGATATGTTGTTGATTTTGGCCTTAAAAAAAACTATTACTTATTTTTTTGTTTTTTCTTCTATTTTCGGGGGCGCCACTATCGAATTTCGCGATATCTGAAATAGCACTTTTTTTTTTTGCTGAATTTTTTATCATAGATTCGAGTACGCAAAACAAGTATTTTAAGCTTTACAATAAAGTGGGCACTCAATGGAAAATATTTTTTTCCGATTTTTGAAATTTTGATTTTCGAAAAAAAAAATTTTTTTTCTTGAATAATTTTTTTTTTATCATTTTTTGATTCATTCAAATTTTCTATTTCTATTTAGTTTTTTAGAAAAACTGTATAACAGATCAAGAGTAAAAAAAAAAATCAAAAAAACTCATTTAAAGTCACTTTTAACTACAATCAATCAATTTTGGTACTGGAAACATATATATTTTTCAGTCATGAATTAATATTCTATTAAACAATATTGATTATTTGTAATCAGATTACTTTAAATGAGTTTTTTTGATTTTTTTTTTTCTCTCGATCTGCTAGGAGGTTTTTCTGGAAAACTAAAAAGAAATTGAAAATTTCATGAGTTTAATTTCGTTTTCTTTTTTTTTTTACAATTGAAAGAATAATGAAAAAAAAAAATTAAAATTCAAGAAAAAAATTTTTTTTTCAAAAATTGTAATTTTTTTAAACATTATTTTGGTTGTAAAAAAAAAATAAAACGAAATTTACTCTTATGAAATTTCCAATTTCTTTTTAGTTTTCCAGAAAAAGCGTATAACAGATCAAGAGTTAAAAAAAAAATCAAAAAAACGCAATTAAAGTCACCTTTATCCACAAATAATCAATTTTATTACAGCAAACATATGTATTTATCAATTATGAATAAATTCTTAATTGAAAAACATTAATTATTTAAGTTAAAAGTGACTTTAAATGAGTCTTTTTGATTTTTTTTTTTTACTTTTGATCTTTTATACGGTTTTTCTGAAAAACTAAAGAGAAATTGAAAACTTCATACAAGTAACTTTCGTTTTTTTTTTTTTTTACAATTAAAATAATGTTTAAAAAAAATACAATTTTGAAAAAAAAAAAATTTTTTTTTCAAAAATCAAAATTTCGAAAATTGAAAAAAAATACTTCCCATTGAGTGCCCACTCTATTGAAGGGCTTGAAATACTTTTTTTGCGTCCTCTAATCTGTGATCAAAAATTCCGCAAAAAAAAAAAGGAGCTTTTTGAGATATCTTAAAATTCGATGGTGGCGCCCCCAAAAGTTGAAGAAAAAAAAAAAAATACGGGTTTTTTTCAAGGCCAAAATCTACAACATATCGAAAAATGGGTGAAATCGCATAAGGTCAGGCCGCAAACCCCGTAGTTTGGCTAAGAACGCCACATATATATATACATGTATGTTTGAGATTCATGGGATTCAACAAGTCACACGTACACGCACACACACAAGCACACTCAAGCTAGAATCACGGCATACGTTTTTTACGTAGTCTTGTACGGTCGTAGTAAGAACACAGTCTAGCACACATTCAGTTTTTCATTTAGTTTAAACAATTAGTCCACATAAATCAATGTACACAAAATACACGTCATAAATTATCAAGTACACATAGTTCACTATTTTACAACATACAAAACACAACAAGAATCGTGATTGATAAATTAATACAATTTATAGTGTCACAGTGCCGGGTTGTGGTTAGTTTCCTATCAGAACATTTTAGAACACACAAAAGAACAAAGATTGGCATTGTAACTTACAACTACAAGGTCAAAGAACACTTGTAATTATGTAATATAATAGTTTTTAAGTTATTGTGTTTTTAAATAAATGACATTAATTTTTATGAAGTGCTAAATACAATTATTAAAATCGTATCGATACCAAAACCTATCACAAGCCATCCGAATTCTTAAAGTAAAATCTAAGACAAATTAAACAAATTAGTTCACAAACAATGTATTAATATTAACATTTTTCTCAATTGTATAGTCCATATATGACAAGAAGTGAAGTCATCCATAATCTAAAAGCAAGTCCAGATGCAACTTATTTATATTTTAATTCGTCTCTTTGGGAGTCGAATTATAACCACTCAGAAAAATACGAAGAACTTTGGCAAGAATATCGTGATATGATAAAATATTTAAAAAAAAGAGAGATTTCATGATGACAAGCAACAGATTTCAGCACCAGTAAATAAGCGTATGCGTCGAGAACCAACAATTGAACACGGAACGTGTGAAGTTGAGACTCAAACTATACGTACTAGGGTGGTTCTTATTTGAGTGATGTTGGAATTTTTATCGTGCCGCCCCCTAATATTGTTAAAAAAAAATAAAAAAAATTTTTGCACTATATAAAAAGTTTTTATTTTCATCCCTGTAAAGAGGTACAGTTTCCCATTTAAAATACATGAGGTATTCTCACTTGAACATAAGAATGGATGCGGAGGCGTCAATTATGCATGGAAAAAATATTTTAATATAACAAATCATCGAAAATGAACTGTTCTTTACGATGAAAAAAAATAAAATTATATGGGTCATTCCATAATTATTTTATTACGGTAAAGTTTCTTTTTTTCTTCGATTTGGCTAGTTTTCAAAGTTTTCAATATAATGTGAGTATTATGACATAGCATTTTGAATATTTGAGAGAAAAATTTTATAATAAATTAATCTACGGGTAAATTCATGATATGAGTAGTTTTTCTGATATCCAAAATGATCTTGAATATAGAAGCATACCCAGGTAGAAATTAGAGTCAATTTTTTGACTCCTCATGTAAAATTGACGTCAATTCCAGACGTCAATTTGAGGTCAATTAAACGTCAATTTGACGTCGAAAGTAACACTTTCTGACTTGTAATTGAATTATACTAGATGGCGTACCAGTACCCATAAGAGGATAGCAGAGGTTTTTTAAATCATTTTTTTGTGTATTTATTTAATTTATTACTCAAAAATCAAGTTATTGAATTTATTATGTAAGAAATTACCTGTGAGACATGGACAGTTATAATGAAAACATTATCAATTCCAAATTCAAATTATAAATTTTTCATCAAATATGTGGAAAGTTTTAAGGTTTTTCATATTTTCATTACCAGAATCAGTACTGTCACCTGAATGATCATTTTCACCATTTAATTTTTTTTCGCTACATTGATTCCTTATCTTCATCTTTTCCTTAGCTACTGATGTTCCTTGATATACTATTTTTTTAACAAATAAAATTATTGGAATTCATTTCAATAAAATAAAATACAAAAAAAAAAGCAGTAGCTAAGAAAAAGATAGGGCGAAGGAATTAATGTAGCTAAAAATAATTAAATGGTAAGCTACTGAAATATCGTAGCCGGATTATATATTTAATAATTAATAATTGCTCAATACAATAACCCAGCCTGATATGTAATTAGTTAACCCTGTTTATCCTGGTCACTTAAGACACATTAAAAGGGTAGGGAGATAATTAGCGTAGTGTAGGGAGGTGTAAAAGGAACCTGAAAAATACGCGAACATATGTATATAGCGATAATACAATATTAATAATGACCAAAGAATAATTATATTAACACTTCAAATTTACTAAAAACGGAGCTCAATTTATTGTCAAAACACATAGGTTATTTTTACATAAAAATGATTTATAAATTTATAATTAATTCTATTACCCAATTGAAATACTTCGCGCGTCAATATTGAAAAGAGAGAGAATTTAAAACCATGCGGTCGTTACGGAGTCAGCAGTTTAAAATTATTAAACACAAACGACCCGTTAAATAATATAATACGATATCCGAATAATAGGCTGCTGGATTGAGACGCAATCCAGTCGTTAGTTAGATAAAGCACTGACTCTAAAATGACGTAACGATGACGGTCGGTTTTTACACAAATTAAATTACACAATTGTTATAATTTCGTGAAACGAACACTGATTTAATTTTTATTTATTTATTTATTTATTTATATATTTATTTATTTATTCAAAACTCAACAGAGGCTATTGCCTCCAATTACAGAGTTAGTTTCTAATGACGTAATTATTATCTTTACATTTATATTTACATTTACATTTATTACAATTTATTCTGTACAGCTATATACCATTTTCATTTACAAATTCGGTTTATAAGTTTACAATTATTAATATTTTAGTTTATTACTATATCGTTTTGTTGTTCCATGTGTTTACCATATTATTTTATAGACATATTATTGAGATCTATTTTTAGTATTCTAAATTTACCATTATTACTCAGCATTATATTGGGTTGTATTATGATGAAAGTGCTAAGCTGCCTATCTCTTATTTTTAATTCAGCACTGAAGGTGCCTCACAGACACATCTTTTGCATTTAATAAGCTGTCAATAGATAGCCCAGACTCAGACAAATACCAGTTTATACTTTGTGCCAGCCTGTGTGATGGCAAGCTCTCTTCTAGGTTGGTTTTCATGAAATCAACTCAGAATTCTTTATTTACATTTCTGGCTCTTGTAGTTGTAAAACCTGGCAATGCATTATACAGTGTCTTATCTCTGGTTATACCCTGTAGTAATTTTAGACAGAAAGAGACAACACTGCACCTTCTCCTCATGTCCAACTCAACCATACTAAACTTATTATATATATATTTACAGTCCAAACCTCTTTGAGGATATTTACCAGTGACAATGAATTCAGCATATTTTAACATTTTTCTTGGTATCATTTCAAGACGTTTGCTTGTTGTTATATTCAGATTACCACATACAATCATACCAGACTCTAATTTACTTTTTACGTAGGCATTGTACACTGTTATAAGTGTTTTTGGTGTGTTAAATTGTCTACTATACCTGAAGATACATCCCAGCATTTTATATGCTGAGCTGATGATGTTTTCAACATGAAGATCAAATTTTAAATTACTTTGAAACATAATACCTAGGTCTAAGCATTGTTCAACTCTTTTTAGTGTTTTTTTGTTTAAACTATAATTGTAAGTAATTTCCTTATCTTCATTTTTACAAAAAGAGCATATCTGGGATTTATCTTCATTTATAATAAGGTTTTTACGTTTACAATTATCAACAAAAATATTAATTGATTCCTGGAGCTTAACACAATCACGAACAGTTAGAAACAGCTTTGCATCGTCCGCATACATGAGGTGCTTAGATGTTACACCATCACCAATGTCATTCACATAGATGTTAAATAGGAGTGGGCCCAGGTTTGATCCGTTGGGCACTCCAGATGTAGGATTATATGGTGATGATAGCTCCCCACCTACGTCAACATAGCTGTTTCCATCTGTTAGATATGAATACACTATCTTTATGATCCAAATAAGTAGACCTATGTCAATCAGGCACCCAACCAATATACTAAAATCCACTTTATCAAACGCTTTATGTTCCGTCTCTATCTTCAGTCGTCACAGCTAACTCATTTAACTGCTCAAATTTTCATCTCTTTAATTGTATTGTGTAGTAAAGGGAAAGCGGAGAGGTTTGCAGATCGTTAAAGTTTCCAAGATTTTATATTTTACGATATTTAGACGTTCATGTCGGGTCATGGTGCTCCGTGACCAATTAAATTAAAATAAGAATATTGTACCTGAGCATTGTCACTCAGGTATAAAGGGCTGGCCACTTCGTTGGGGAGTTTACGATTTTCCTATTCTAAATTGTAGAAATATATGTTTGCGAAGATTTTCGGGTTTGTGCATCTGCATGGTGGTGTATGTGTGCGTCGAGACACACACATACCTAGCTGTGTGTGCACCCTGAGATTCTCCTTGGTGACGATCAAGGATAATCTCAGGACCCAAAGAAAATAGTCTCTCAACAACATTCGTTGCACTAACAGCATAAAGCCTCTAAGCTTCCCCGACACTCGTCGAGTACACTGTCAATTAAAATTATATAATTCCCATCGAATATCAGTCGTCAATAACCTATTTAAGAATAATTGTGAGGACATTGCTACACTCAAACAGAATGAAAATAAAATTTTGAATAAATAATTTGTCACTTACACAATAAACCAGATTATGATTTATTCGCAACCTTAATCCCGAACACTTTAGATCGGTCTGTGTACACCACATCAACCTGATAATTTTCAACTATTGCAGGACCAATGTATTGTAAAAGTGATAATAGGTTTGTCACAATGGATCTTCCCGGTAAGTATCCATGTTGCCATTCAGCTATTTTATCTCCGATTAAGTTGAATATTATGTGTGATAAGCAAGCTTCAATTATCTCGGACATTGGTGATTATCAAAGACATTATTACTGGTAATATCATAGTCTGATGTTTTATTGTGGCTGTTGACATTAGAAAAGCCACCATTATATTATGCATCAGACTGTTGTCTGCCAGCCTTTACATATTCTGTTTTGTGAGTGCACGAGTATGCACTTTTGTTTTTCTCTGTGTGATGATGTGACTCCCATTCACCATTCTGATCATAAGATCTGTTTCTCCATCTTGTACTCTCTTTTCGAGTGTTAATTTCATTTGCTTTTTCTCCTCCAATTGCTTTTGAGTGAGATCCGGCAAAACCATGACACCCGCAAGTTGACTTGTGAGTCCCTGCTGATTTGAGCTTATGTATACAGTATCTCTTAGCTCCTTCGAGTTGAACTTCATACAGATTGGGCGAGGACTGTTGATACCAATTTCCTTAAATGTAAAATCATGCTCATTAAAAATTGATGTTAGTAATTTTAAGAATATGTTGTATTTTTTGTAAATCTGTTGTGTTGTTACCAGCATTAATGATATCATTGATTTCATTTGTTTGGTTGCCAGGCTCATTATTTTTATTGGTGTATTTAACTAAACTTTGCTCTTTACTCTCTTCAATACCGAAAAACATCAAGTTGCATAGTTGGTTTTGTCTTTCACCAAATTCCTTCATACAGTCTCTTTCTATTGCTCTTTGTACCTCACCATTTGTTAACACTTGACTTTTAATTGTAACAAATTTTTCTGAAAGAACCACGTGCTGTGCTTTAACTACATCAATTTCTTCTGAAATAACATCATGTACGTTATCAATCCTATTAGCTAGCAGCTCTGCTTTTTTTTCAATTTTGCTGGATAGTAGTGAGATGGCTGTATCGTACTTTACTTTAGATGCCTGTATTACATCATCAAATTTTTTATTAATTTCAGCAATAGTTGTATCAAATTTACATGATTATAGTCTGAGTGAAGTACGACAGTCATCACATGACTTACCAGAGCCAGACAATGTGTTTTTTATTGTTGTTTCAGTTGGTGTTGACGTATCAATTGTATCAATTGTTTTATTCAAACTGGTACTGTCAGCTTGTGCATCAGGTGTTATTTGTGAGTTTGATCTAGGCTTTATTGAGCAAGCTGAGTAGCATCCAGTGGCTACATTTTTTACTCCGGCACAGCTGTGGTGGAATACTTTTTTACATTTTGGGCATTCAGTTTTGGCAACTTTGACAATTGTTTTGCATTTGGCACACAATGACGCCATTGTGATATCTGACATATTTTTGTACACTGTAAATAGTCAATAGCTCCGTGGCGTAATTATTACCACTTATTTATACCAATTTAGGTTATGTTGCACCAAGCAGCGTCTGATATTCACTTCATTAATTATATACACTAATTACACCTATGATTATGATATTTTCGGGTACTTTGCAGTTTTATCATTACATAATAGATTTTCCGTATGATATTTATTGTAACCTATATATATTCTTGCACACTCTATTATCTTTAACAAATTAACACAAAATTTTACGTCTGTGACTTAGAGCTGCACACGCAGAAAAAAACGTTTTATAAAAACCTTTTATGAAAGGTACTTACATTACTTGTCGATATTTTAATTTAAAATCTGGTAACGGCGTGTACCTTGAACTTGACCTTGACCTTGGCTTCTATGTGACGAGTTGTAGTAGTTATTTTATTATTAATAAAATAATTATGTCGATTTATTTATGTATTTATATAAATATTACAGAGTAATATTATACAAATTAAATTGTATAAAATTGGTGATGAGAATGCACAATACTTTACGCACTCGTGTTACACTGGCTTTGCAATAAAATTACAACAATTTATCACTTCAACTTGTATTTAATTTAAACAATTATTCAAACGCTTACTGTACTTTACAAAGAATTGTTAAGACCAAACTTATGACCACGAGATCGTTAATTTTTATAATTCAATATTTAATTATTTTTAATAAATAATTTCAATACTTAATTTAGCCAATTATAATTTATATTATTCAATATTTATTTGATCAATTAAATTAACACTAAACGTGTACTTGAATTTAATTTACCAGAGCAAGAAAAATTCAGACCATGCGGTCGGAGTCATTACAAGTTAAAATTGAAATGATTTTGAATGCGTTTAAATTAATAATTTATGTAACCAAATGTTACTTAGATATAATTGAAAGCAATTCAATAAAATAAATCAATAAAATATCGAATAAAATAACTTACAATTTTGTGCTGTTGGCTTGTAAAATATTCTAAGTTTTTATGCAAAAATTAAAATGCGTAGAGGCAAAGTGCCTATGCTATTAGAGCTGGAAGAGTTGTTGTTGGCAATGAACCCACTGACCAAGTGATCGAGATCTGAGGATCGATGGTCATTGATACTCTCAGATCTTTAGGGGTAGGTGGAGATCCTTCGGGGATGTTCGGTTTTCCTCCTTGGTCCATTTTCCACGTTTTCCATGTCGCGTTATTTCTATTGGTCAGCTAAAATAGCCTGATCTTTAATTATAAATTGAAATTATTCCTAATTATTTGATTAAAACATGAGTAGTATCGAGAGAATCCTCATAATTTTAGGATTCTGTCGATATCACTCATTGTATTATTTTATATTTAGTTTTTATTATTAAAATTGGCGGCATAGCCGCTTGGCAATAGTGCCGGCTCAAGAAAAATGCTGAGGGTGCAAAACCTCTAGCTCCCCTCACTATAGTACCCTTACGATGTGTAAGATGGAGCTAAGGGTATCTCAATGCACCCTGAATGTATGATGAATAAAAATTAACATAGAAAAAAAATAAAAAAAATTGTGCGTACCACAGGATATCACAGCTCCAAGTTGCACTCTGAGTGTTCCGTAGGATTTCTTCATTTGAATTTTTTTCTAACGTTCAGTTTTTCTTTTAATATTAGTTTTAAAATAAATGACTCTACAATTGAGCCTTATAAGAAAATGGAAATATTATATCTAATAAAGCCCAAAAATCAAAAATGAATATGATGATTGTTTTCTGGAAAAAAAAAAACATAAATTCAATTAAACATCAACTAATTCGGTTCGGCGGTTAGAAAAATATCTCGAAAAAATAAAAGGTTACACTACATATCAGTGAATAAAATAAAATAGACGACCAAAAAATTGGAAAAAAATACCGTCAGCTCTTCAAATGAAGCGTCGTCGATTAAGACACTCCCGGAATTGATCGTTTGATATTTTTGATTGGGCCCTGTGAAAAAATGGAAATAATAAATCTAATGAGGCCAAAAAATTAAATAAAAGTATGATGATTGTTACGGAACACTAGAAAATCTTCATTTTGATTTATTTAATCATTATTTCAATTAAAAACTTCAAATTATTAATTAATAATTTGAAGTTTTTTTTTTACTGTTAAATAATTAAACACATTCACAATTTTGAAAAGGCACGCGATATTCTCGAAGTACTACTCTTATATATGGATAATATATATACCGAACTGATAGTCGAACATGACCAAATTCAGACGAAGTTATTAATCTCGAGCGGGAGGTACCCTGAATAAATCTCGGGGCTTCACTCATCTTTTCCAGTGGTAAGATTATTATATATTTTCTCAAATATGACCGACATATGACATTTAGAAGCACGAAAAAAAAAAAAAAAAAAAAACATGCAGAAAATTCCAGAAGACTTTTTTTTTAATATTCAATAATTATAGTTGCACGTACCTTTTATTGGCACTTTATGATGCCCAAAGAATATATTATTTTATTATCATGAAAAAAAACGACAATTAAACTTAAAAAAAAAAAAAAAAAAATTAGACCTTCACTACGTTTTTCAGTTATTGTGTTTTTACCGTTATCGTAACAGACACTGCAGTAATTTTTTTTGACACTTTTATGGTACTGGTCTTTTTAAAATTTTTAAATGATATGATTACACGGTATTTGTTGTAGTTCTTAAATAATAAAATAGAAACGCTGCGTAATTATTCAAGGATACACAAGAGATTAACAATGACAGCTTGGAATATTTGGAATAATAATATTTAACTGTGACCGATATTTGAAAGACGGAGATCTTTCAGATCTCGCTTGAACCATAACCTGTCACAAACTAAACAGACGACTCCAAAAGAATTATTGAAAAATTTTACTTTGAATTGCTTGTGAGTTGTTTTGAATCGACCATAATCATAATGATCATCATCATCATCATCATCATCATCATCATCATCATCATCATCATCATCATCATCATCATCATCATCATCATCATCATCATCATCATCATCATCATCATCATCATCATCATCATCATCATCATCATCATCATCATCATCATCATCATCATCATCATCATCATCATCATCATCATCATCATCATCATCATCATCATCATCATCATCATCATCATCATCATCATCATCATCATCATCATCATCATCATCATCATCATCATCATCATCATCATCATCATCATCATCATCATCATCATCATCATCATCATCATCATCATCATCATCATCATCATCATCATCATCATCATCATCATCATCATCATCATCATCATCATCATCATCATCATCATCATCATCATCATCATCATCATCATCATCATCATCATCATCATCATCATCATCATCATCATCATCATCATCATCATCATCATCATCATCATCATCATCATCATCATCATCATCATCATCATCATCATCATCATCATCATCATCATCATCATCATCATCATCATCATCATCATCATCATCATCATCATCATCATCATCATCATCATCATCATCATCATCATCATCATCATCATCATCATCATCATCATCATCATCATCATCATCATCATCATCATCATCATCATCATCATCATCATCATCATCATCATCATCATCATCATCATCATCATCATCATCATCATCATCATCATCATCATCATCATCATCATCATCATCATCATCATCATCATCATCATCATCATCATCATCATCATCATCATCATCATCATCATCATCATCATCATCATCATCATCATCATCATCATCATCATACTTGGTGCACTAGAGTGAGTAGGCAACAGGAGGATATTTAGTAAAGCCTGCGAGGTACAAATATTCTCGATCTCGTATTGACTTAGGTTATGCGAGTTAGTTAAACCAAAGTTAATGATCAGGGTAATAACCGCTGCCACGGGGTTAGGTTATTACGCTTCCGGCCAATCCTAAAAACAATATACATTTCAGTATTGGTGCCAGAGTGACGTTTCGGAACCAATATGGTGGACCACGCCCGTCTACCATTTCTTGCTGAACTAGTCGCTAACGAAATGGCCGTCAGCGGCCATTGCTCCCGAAACTACCCCACGGTCCGTTAGTTGCCGTTATACACCAGCTGGCTCCCTCCTGGTGGTAAGAGAGGAGGATGGTGAGAAATTCTCGTTGATCCCATAGTAATTGATGCTTCTACTTTTCCGGTAGAAAAATCAGTTACAGAATGTATGTATGCGTTGCCAATCGTGTCACTGATCGGTTTGCAGCGTTTATGAAAATAATGAATGAAATAATTAGAAATGAATATACTAAATTGAAAATTATTATTATTATATTAATATCATTAATATTATTACTAATATTATATTGATATTATTATTCTTCGAAATATTATTAAAATTATTGTTATTCATAATAATATTATCAATATATATAACCATAGTATAAATAAAGATAACAACAATAATTCCAATAATATCATCGATAATAATAATATCAATATAATATTAGTAATAATATTAATGGTATAAATCATATTCATAATAATCCACTTACGGAATATATATACCGTAAGCTGTTTCTCGTATCAAATAATAAACGGTTAATCTTATAATCAAAAACTCTAGATTATATATGTTTGAACTTTTTTATATATGTAAATGAATACCATTGAATGGCCATGACTCTGATGATCGTGTTCATATTCCGTAATGACCAAGAATTTTTTGCAAGATGAAATACAAAATTTGATAAATGCTGGACACCTAACTTGACAAGTCTTATTTGAAAAAAACCTAAAAATACAATTATTATAATCATCTTAACGAATGAGAGTAAATAAAATATGCAATGGAGAAATAAGAATAATTTTCTGAATTAATTATAATAACCTCGTATTTACACGAATACCCTTTCTTTATTATCTTTATAGCTTTTTCCACCAAATTTACAAACGTATAAAATTTCAGTGTAACGTAACTCTTTATTCCAAGCTTTCAGCTTTGATTTAGGAATCGTCTTTGATCGACGTTTAATAAACACTTCTTGCACTAATTGACAATATTGTTTCATGTTATATTCTACATCTTCATAGCTGTTGAAATGTTTTTTATTATAAATGTACTGGTTGACGTTCATGTTTAATGATTTTCAACCATAACCTGTCAAGCTGTATGACGCATTTAGCAACTAATATATAAAGTAACCGTACGTGTTATGTACCGTACGTAGTTCTGAAGTACAGTTTTGTTTTTACAAGAATACGTTTATATACCGTATACGCTTTTTTTTTGAAAATTACCATATCGTACCGTCATTTAAGACCGCTTGCGGGTTTACACCGCTTATGGTTCTGTGTCAATTGACACTTCCTTGATTCTAAGCAGCTGCTGATATGAGTTTTGTCCCTAGTCCAAAGTTTACCAGGAATAAGTAAAAAATTTACACTAGAGTTTTCTTCAATGATACGCAATTTACGTTCTTCTTCGCGCCTATTAACGATTTCTTTTGAATATTGAGTCGGTTTACGATAAGTTGCTGCGAGGTACTGCATATTATTTTTGTAAGGAAATGTCGAAATATCAACTAGTGATCCAAAATTATGGACATCGTCAGCTAAATGTAGAAGAATATGACAATTATAAGTCAAAAAATGATAATTAACAAACTTTTTAACATTTTTGACATATGTTTTTATCAAATTTTCCGCAAAAGTGATTTCAGCCTCACTTACTTTCGGACAAGTAAGAAGATAAAATGCATAAGAAAGGGTTAATAGATGTAAATATATTGTTAAATTTATAATACTACGGAAAACAACGGCACCTGAATATAAAAGAATCTGACGTAATTCAGTAGCTTTTATTTTAGAAAATCTAGTAATATCCTCAGGTCTATGAGCAAACTCTTCTGGGCAGCAGTTCTTAATAAAATTAAGTCTAAAATTAATCTTGACAATATTTAACCCATCTAACTGTAAATTAGGATTATCCTTGCCTCCAACTCAAATGCTAAGAAACCGTCCATAATACCATGTAAAATACCGTGCATATAGCCGAAAACTACATTATTTACTTAATCAAAATGTGCAAGGCCTGCCAAACCACATGCTCAATAGGCTTTATAATAAAATGCATCTTTGCGATCCCTATACTCTTTGTCATTTCTTTTTTTATCATCTAATGTCAGTAAGGCTTTATTATCTCCTTGAAGAGAAGTCCGAAAAACTTCACGTCTGGAACAGAATAAGTCTGAATTGTGTACCATATGTCCTAAAGCAAAAGGACGAGCTGGCGCATCACCAACAAAATTCCAAAGTCTAACCACTCTGCAAATACCCTTGAAAACGGACCCACTAATCGTCGAATCATTGAAGTTTTCAATTTATTCCGCGAAAAAGCTGATGCGTCAGGTGGCTTGTGAGTGAGTGCAGTTCCACACCAAATTTCTACAATTTTAGGTAAACAATCAGTAATATTTTGACACGAATTTGAATGAGCCAAACATTGACTTTGCCCTGTTTATCAAGGTTGCTACCATCGGTACTAAAATCTATAATAAGAGTCAGGAATTAAAGACGTCGTGATTTTAAGTAAAATTTCAAAAACTTCGTCCTGCATCTCAAAATGAACGTACTTACCTCCTGTGAGGTGATATATATTCTCAGCAAGCTGACGTGGTGTCTGAAGCAAAGTTCGTGCATCTTTTAGCCAGTTTTTAATACATTCATGCCTATCAAAATTTCTAATAAACTATTAATTTGGAAATGACTTTATTTCGAAGTCAAGCAAGCTTGAGCAAATTTTGCTATTATGTCTACTGGCTTACTTAGGGAATCATCTAAAGTACTAACAGTGACTGTGGACCTAACGCTATCAGAGGAGGAAGAATTACTATCGAAGTCAAGATTGAGTTCCATATCCATATGGTACAAAATATCAATAATCAAAAAAAAATAAGGAATAATCTAATAAAAGAACAAAGTAATTAAAGATGCCCTTGCATAAAACTAGAATATATTATAAATATTCTAATACCGCTACTGTAATCTAAGAAATTGAAAAAAAAGGTCGAAAAAAAAAAATTATTTATGACGTTAAAACCAGGTAAACTGTATACATAATTGTTGTTAATTTTTTAATTACTCTAATTGTTGTTCATTATCGTGAAAATTTTTATTGAATAATAATTTAATATAATTCATTACGGGTATAATGATGAAATTGTTGATTGGTTTACATTATATTTATCGAAACGACAGCAATTTGTTTCATTACATGAAACTAATTTTTCACTAAAATTTCTCACAAAACGTGTTCCAAAGGAAAGTGTGCTTGGACCACTACTTTATTCAATTTATATCAATAATATAAAGTCTGCTCTAAAATATTGTGATCATTTACTTTATGCAGATGATCTTGTCATTTACATAAATACCTCAATTAAAGACGTGAGTGATGCGATTAATATGAATAACTCCGATTTATCATCTATAAACAACTGGATCAATGTAAAAAAATTAAAATTGAATCCAGATAAAACAAGTGGAATTTTTCATGGTACTAATAATAATTCAAAAAACCTAAAAGTGCAAGTAAATGATGTTACAATCAATATAAATATTAATGGGAAAAAATTATATTCGAAAAAAAGAAAAATATCTTGGAATCTTATATGATGAATCTTTGCATTAGCATCATCAAGTTTCATTAGTCTGTTCACAAGTATATAGTACATTGAGAAGAATTGCTATTAGCAAGGACTTGTTATCATTTGATTTAAAAAGAAAAATGGTTACGTTTTTTATCTTACCATTGTTTGTTTATTCTTCAACTGCTTACCAGATATAACATAACAACAACATCAAAGGTCACAAAGAGCTTTCAATTCAGCAGTTAGATTTATAACGAAAACAAATTATCATGATCATATTGTAGTAATAAATTTGAAAATAATTTAACTATTCCATTAGCTAAATCAAGATCATTTGTTGGTTCCTTTCAAGTTGCAGGATCGACTTCTCGGAACAATTTGCCTCCTTTTATAAAGTTATCTTCGTCATTAGAATCATTTCAAAAAAAACTGTATGACCACTTGTTAAAAATTGAAAAGATAATTCATCAATTTGATTTATTTATATAAAAAATTAATTAATATTATAACAATCTTTTCACTATGTTATTCCAGTATTGTAACTTTCTAGCAAGTTGGCTTAAGCCATTGCATGCTATTAAAATAATTAAATAAATAATAACAAAAATTTTTTTATTATATGCACTGAAAATTTAAAACTTTTCATAATGAACAAAGTGGTTGTTTGTTTTTCCGTAGATTTCAAATTAATTAACCGTAATTCTATAATTTTTTTAATTTAATTGAAAGCACTTCAGAAGGAAGTTTCAAAAACCATACGTATTGAGGGGCTAGCGCTACTCGTATTTTTTCTTTACTAGAGAGTAGGTGGAAACATGCGGGGAATCCAATTTCCGTATTTTAGCTCGCGGTAATATCTATCAAGACTATATCTACGGAGCCGACGAGGACTATGCTACCGATAACTGTGGACGAGTTCGTATATTCGTAATGAATCTTATGATTGTTATTAAATTTCTTGAATGAATTGAAAGCTATTGGCAAATAGGTTTTAGGAATGGATATGACTTATCTGTATTTTTCGGAACTTCCGTTCCTTAGCCATTTGTCAATAGCTTTTCATTCATTCTAACAAATTTAAAGCTATAGGTTGGAAGTGGCTTATCTGTTAATTTTAAAAAAATTGATTTAGCCAAAGAAATTAACTGGTAAGCAACTTCTATTCTTTAGCCATTTGTCAATATCTTTTGATTCATTTGAATAAATAAAAAGCTATAGGAAAAATGGCTAAAAAACGGGTTTGGCTTAATATTTGATTACTTCAGCTGAATTGTTTCTTTAAAATTAATAGGTAAGCTTCATTCATTTCTTAGCCATTTTTCCTATAGCTTTTCATTCATTTAAATCAATTGAAAGCTAGTGACGAATGTTTAAGTAAAGAATGTAGCTTACCTGTTAGTTTATTTGGCTGAATCATTCTCTTAAAAATTAAGAGGTAAGTTACATCAATTCCTTAGCTATTTGGCAGTTGCTGTAAATTTGTTCAATCAAATTAATCACTGATGGCGAATATCTAAGGAATGATTTCGTATCTGTTCATTTTCAATAAAATATTTTAGCCTAAGAAATCAACAAGTGAGACACAACCATTCTTCAGCCTTTTGTCAATATCTTCAAGATTGTTTAAATAAAAAACAAGCTATGAACAAATGGTTAAGAAATTGATGTAGGTTACCTGTTAATTTCTCAGGTAAAAATAATTCTTCAAAAAATTAACAGGTGAGCTACATCTACTTACTAGACATTTGTCATCAGTAATGGATTTCTTTGAACAAATTTAAAGCTACTGACAAATGGATAAGGAATGTTTCAACATGTCTGGATTCATATTCACTATGAATGCGTTACAGGGTACACAATTTATATTGTGTTGATTAACAAAAAAAAAGTTTTTAATAGAAAAAAAATAGAAGCATTGACCAAGCGGTTTTATTCTAATTTTTTTTTGGTGAATTGTTTTACTTGCCATTGATGTAAAATCAATAACATCTTAAAGAATCTGGCAATATTATTTATAATTACGGAAATATTCGCATTAAATATATACTGCTACAAATAATTATCTAATTTTTTTGTTTTTCATATTTCATAATTAGTATTTTCAGGGTGATTTTCATGAAACATTCTACAAATTAATATTGCCGTTTATATATTAACAAGAAAAAAAAAATTAATGACACTTAGAATATGTATTTGTGTAAAATATCGATGAACATCATGTAAATCACAAGTGATGTTAAACAGTGAATACTAAAGACAAATTACCTTGAAATATGGGTAGCTCAAAAAATACCGTTGACACTCAACAACTTGCAAATTATTATATTTTTTATTTGTTTTTTTTTTCTTCTGCAAACAAAAAAAAATCATATGTTTTAAATTGAAACATATCATAACATTAATATATTTCATCAGCATCAAGGCAACGCTGACTTTATGATCCAGTTAAATTTGCCCTGAAATCGCATTTTTTCTTTTTTTTGCTGGTTGTTGATGAAAAAATTCATCGTTATGTTTTCGTGGTCCCTAAATCGTTTGGTGGGGTTTAAAATTTCCGTACTCCCCTCTAAGGGTGAAAAAAAAAATAAAATACCCCTAAATATTGAAATATCTCAGCTGTTTGTTATTTTTTTAAAAAAAGTTTCAAATAAAAGGTATTAAGAAAAAAAAAATAAAGGGGGTAGTTCTCTATCATTTTTTGTATATCTATAAAGGGTAAGTAGTTATAAATTTTTTAATTTTAAGGGTTGTCGCGCGCCCCGTAAAAATTGATAACTCATTTAAAAATCAATATTTTGACTTGAAATTTTTTTTATTATATTTTAAATATTTTTTTTTATGATTAGAGATTTTTTTTTTTTTTTTTTAAATTAAATTAATTGTTTATTATGATGCTATTGTTTAAACAATGATATTAATGTTAAAAATTGAAGTAAAAAAAAAAATCTTTTTTCTATATTATTGTTTATACTTTAACCTAACCGTAGGTATTTTTATTTTTTTTTTACAATCATTAGTTAATTAGATATTAATTTAAATAGTTAATATAAATTTTATTGTTTTTTGTTGGGGGCGGAGACTTTTCCAGCCAATTCGAATTCGGTGAGAGAGATGGAAAATATAGCTCTATCGCGCAAAGCCGGTTTGACCCGACGTTCGGAACAGCTGAGCACGAACAAGCACGAAGCATGACAGGCTACATCACATTTATTATAAACAACGCTGAATGACATTTTGGAGTATTTTTAATGTTTTTTTAAATAAATATACATTTTTATTGTTTATTTACTGTGTCAGTGTGTTATTAATAATGAAGCCTGATACGACTTGTATGTTTTGTGACAAAATTTATTATGAAACCCAGGGAAAAAGACAAAAAAAAGTGGAAAATAAAACATTAGGTAAAAATGCACTGATAACTATTGTTGAAAGGAGTAAGTTAAAAAACGATAACAAATGGAAAGTGTGGGAGAATAATAGTCTGTTATATTATCATATCGGTAAGTGCTTTTTCAATTTTATTACATTGGTACAATAGTATTTTTAAAATGTTTAAAGAAATAATATTCAAGTCTTAATATTGAGGTTAGAAGTTGGAGTAACACAACAATATAATTGACATGCATCAACAAAAATATTATTAATTTCATAACATTGTGGTTATATTTCATTCTATTTTATTTTATTTTAGTGAATGACTTTCAATTTATAGTTTGAATATTAATATTTAAAAATAATTAGAATTTTTAGTTAAATAGTTTTAGAATAAAAATAATTTGTTCATCTAAATTTTAGTAAATACATTTTAAAACAATAATAAAACAAGAAACTTTAAAACTTTATCAATTCATTCATTACTATGCATTATTAAATAGAATATTATTATTAGTTATTAATAATCAATTTATATATTTAATTTTATTCAGGTTGCCAACGAAAGTATATGAGAAATGTGTCATCTGGGTCACATGATGAACCTTCAACATCGTCAGCTCATTCTTCAACTACAAAGGAGACTATTGAGAATGAAAATTATTTTGATTTTGAAGTAAGCTGCCTTTTCTGTGGCCAACAATGTGATTGCTCAACAGACCCAATAGTGAATCGTCCATTTGTAAACAACGCGATTTGAGACAAAGTACAATCTCTTGATGATGATTCATTGATAAAAATACGTCTGACAGACATAACTTCATTGATTGATTTAAAGGCTAGGTACCACGATGACTGTTATATTAACTTTTTTATTGATTTGTCTTGTGATACGTCTGTCGAGAAGATAAATAAAAAGTCAGAGCTTGATAAAGCATATAATAAAGTATTTAAATATATTGAAAAAAATACAACAGAACCAGTATTATTAAATAAATTAAAAGAAATAATGGGAGATTATTTTCCAGATCAACGAACATTATATAAAAAATTAAAAAAAAAATACAATGATGATATATTAATTTCCCAGCATGTTGGTAGAGATACAAAAATTTATTATAAAAATTTTAATATTGAAAAAATGGCAAGCGATTGGTTATGTGGAGAAAATCTTTCCACAGATAAAAAATACTTTTTATATAAAATCGTAGCAGAGATGCTGGCTACAGATATTCAGGAAGCAAAGTACAATCATGAATTTTATAAATCACCTGGTGATTTTTTCACCAATCTAAAAGAAGATATTCCAGACTCATTAGATTTTTTTTTATCAAAGCTTTTATTTTTTAAAAAGCCATCTAAAAAAAAAACAGATCCTCGTTATACTCACGTTCACATGATATCACATGCAATTGTCACCTCCATGCGACCAACTTTTACATCGTATCTCCAATTGGCACTTGGTACTTATGTTCTTCGAAAAACTGGGTCTGAGCTGGTCATTAACATCTTGCATTCATTAGGTATTTGTTGTTCTTATCATTTAATAAGGCTTTATGAAGCATCTGTATTGATAGACCCCCCAAAAATGACGATTGATAAAGTATACATGCAATTTTCATTTGATTACACTGATCATAATGCTGCAACTATTGATAGTCATCGAACGTTCCATTGTATGGGAGGAATACTAGTGTTAACACCAAATAACTCAGTAGTACTTGAAGGTCAATCAAAAAAATTAAAAGTAATGCCAAGTCAAGAACAAATTGCAGCAGTTAATGTGATAAAACTAATAAATTTGCCTATTGATTTTCAAGGTGGTTTTGATAAAATTACGTTTGAAGATCCATCAAGCTACAATATAGGAACTTCAAGTTATTTACCGATAGAGTACACTTCATATATATGGACGAAATACTTTAAAATTGAAAATATTTCTACGTGGAAAGGTTTTCTGGAAACTTTATACAATGAAAATATCATCAATACCACTTCAAGGGTCGTGTGTCTTCCTTTTATATACCACAAAGCTACTCATTATGTAACAGTATATACAGCACTTAAAGAAGCTATCAAAAAAGCCAGATAAAATCATCAAGAACATTGTGTTGTGACATTTGACCTCACTCTTTGGAAAATAGCTGTTGACATTATATCTGGTCTAAACGACGAAGATATAAAGTTTATTATACCGAAGTTAGGAGGATTTCATTTGATTATGTCGTATTTAGGTGCAGTTGGTTATTTGATGCAAGGTAGTGGTCTTGAAGAATTATTAGCAACAATATATGCTCCAAATTCAGTCAAACATATAATTAGTGGAAAAGCATTTGCCAGAGCAGTAAGAGCTCACATCTTGGTTTATACAGCATTAGGTGGTATAATTTGTGATAAAGTTAATACTGATAAAAAAATAGAATTTGAAAAATATATTCGTTTATTTCTAAATCAATTTGAAGAGTTTGATGGGCCCTATATTGGTGATTATACAAATGATATTAATTTTAGACAGATGAACGAAGAATTTCTTCAACAATTAAATGAATTAAAAATTATTGGAGCTACATCAAAATTATGGATCCAGTATTTTGAGTGTATCACGATTATGCTTCAGTATATTGAAGCAGAACGTGTTGGTAATTGGTCACTTCATCTTCAAAGTGTTGAAAAGATGCTCCCAATTTTTCATGCTGCTGGACATATACACTATGCAAAGTGTGCTGGAATTTATTTACAACAAATGACAAAATTAAATGAAAAAATGGATCCTCAATCATTTAAATTATATACAACAGATGGATATTTTACAGTCCATAGAACTGACCAAGCATTTAATGGAGTGTGGACTGACATGGTGATCGAGCAAACATTGAATCGCTTCTTTGGTACTGATTTAGTCCATGGACGAGAAGTTACTGACAGCGTTATATCTCGATACTTAGGTGCTATGCCTACTTGTTTTATGGTGATGGAAGGCTTGGAAGATTTTTGTGGTGTACAAACACAAAACAGTGAACAGCAAGTAGATTTATCCAAGTCTAGGATTAATTTAGACAACAAGCACCTCGATCAAATTTCGACTTGGTTTAGACAAGACCATGATCCATTTCTGATACGTAACTCATTAGTATCTTTATCATCAAATGTCATGGAAGGGCCTGACATCAATTGTCACCAAGCTTTTGAGATAGGCAAAAAAAATCAGATGTTAACAATTGGTAAAAATGCTAAAACGTTTTCTTTTTCAAGATTAGCTGCAGTTAAAAATTTGTCATTGGCTAAGACAAGAACACATTTAATTGGTAAATATGAAGCACTTGATGCCTTAAAATTACATCAAGAAATTAAAGTTTTTTTAAAAGATAATGATAATGTAAGAAAAGCAATTGAATACGAGTTGTCACCATACCCTTTGTCATTATTTACTGTAAAAGGACTGATGAGGCAACCTGAGAAAAAAGATCAATTTTATGATGTGATAAAAAGAAAAATTTCAGTATCACAACAGTTTATTAAAGATTTAACAATTGTTCTTGATGGTGATTATTTGTTGAATGTGGTTCATTGGCCTACACATAAAAGTATTGAGACAATATCTGAAGAATATGCAGCCTTTGTTGCTGAAAAATATCCAACTCAATATCAAAATAAATGTCTCTACATTATTTTTCATTTATATAACAATGAAATATGTGGGGTAAAATCATATGAACAATTTCGTCGTCAAGAACAAAGTGTTGGTGCTGATTTCTATCTCACATACAATTCAGTATGCACTATCACAAAGAAACAATTCCTCTCAAATATATGTAACAAGCAAAAATTTATACAAATGCTTGCAGAGTACTTGAAAGAAAAAGCACATGTTATTGTATCATCTCAAGATGGTGATACTGAAATTGTACAGACAGCTATTAGTCTTGCATCTCAAGGTGGTTCTTCAATTGGAGTTTGTACAAGTAATGAAGACATTTTAACTTTATTAGTAACAATGAATCCTCCTTCAATAAATAATATATATTATTTAAAAAAGAAAAATAATAGAGCATCAATGGATGTTTGTCGAGTATCAGAGTATCAAGACTGGCAACCATTTTTACTATTCGTCCATGTCTTTGGTGGATGCTGTTCAACTAGCAGTATTCATAACAAAGGTAAAAAAACAATTTTAAATACAGTGGAAGGAAACACTGATCTGCAAAACATTGTTAGAATTTTTTATAAGCCAGGAAATTCTGAAACTGAAATATGCATAGCCACAGAAAAAATTTTTTTACATCTGTATAATACATCAAGAGATACCATACAATCTATTAATGACATGAGATATACACGATATTTATCTACTGAAAATGCAACAACTGAAAAGCGTTTGGCATCACTACCACCAACTGTATCTGCAGCACATCAGCATGGAAAACGTGTATACTTTCAAATGCAACAATGGTTAGGACAAAATCTTGTAGCAGAACAGTGAGGATGGAAAAGATTCCAGATGATTCTAGTTCCAGTTATGACTACTGAACCACCAGCTCCAAGAAAATTTACCAAAATAGTGATTAAATGATTTATTTTATTCATTTAAAAATTATTAATACCTGTGAATAATAACATTTTGAATCTTAACTTATATCTTTTTTTATTTATTTCAGATATTTTGTGGATGTTCAACGAATTGCCAAAGCAAACAATGCAAATGCCGAAAAACTGGAATTGCATGCACAAAGAGTTGTAAAAATTGTATGGGTATTTCCTGTATAAATATTTCAAGTATCACATCGTTTGTAAATGATGACGATGATGTTGATGATGTTGATGATGACTATGGTGTTGATGATGACGATACAAGACAAAGAGAAAAAAGAGAAAACGATCATGAATTACAATTTACAAATGACACAGAAAATGATGATGATAATAATGATGATGAAATTAACAACATAAGTCAAGATGATAATTATCATGAAGAGGTGAACACTCAAGCAACAAACACAGTACGTTGGGCATCAGCGTATGAAGATGAAAATTTCAATGACTTGGAAATACAATTTAACAATTTTTAATAATTTAATTAACAAAAAATATTTTTTGATATGAACTGTTTGTTTTTGAATAATAAAATTAAATCTGAAAGACAATGCCACAATGTAATAATTATTCAATTTTTAATATTCGATATTTTCTTTCATTTTCAATTCGCCTCTAAAAATTTTGCCTTTTTTTTTCATTTATCTCAATTATTCAAAAAAAAAAATGATAAAGGTATATGTAAGTATATGCAAATATTATTATTTATTATCATTTTAGAATAAAATTTTATGCTGACTCAACATTTTATTATTCTTTAATTTTTTTAAACAACAGATGCAACCGTTTGTCAACTAATAGTGACTTATAAATATTTAAATTAGAAAGTATCCTTGCAACTTTTGAACCTTTTACTATTATTTTTAATTCAAGACAAATATATTTATCATTTTTCAAAAATGTTCAAGTGTTGTATAATTAAATTAATCAGTTATGTGATTTACGAATAAAATAATTAAATTCCATCAATTATTAATGATACTTTTTTTTACTGGAAACGCAATCAAGAAAAAAAAAATTTAATTATTGATAAATAATAATGTCAACGTGCTCTCTTATGCCAGTGTCCCTGCAAGATATTTTGATAAATATTTTTAATATTTCGTTTATTTATAAATATTTATTAAAATAATAATAAATTTATCAAAGTAAATTTTAGTTAATTTATTTTGTGTAATATTCGGCTTTCTTTTTTTATGATTTATTATTGAAAGATGTAAAGCACAAGAACAAAAAAAAATTTTACAAGAGTTCATTTTTTTCAATTCTTTTAGGTCTTTTGAAGCATACTACTCATCAATTTATTAATAAATTAGTAAATAAATCGACTAATTACGTAAAAAAAAATAAACAAGAAATATATGTCAATCAGTTGTAATTATTTAGATGTCATTGTAAGTGCATGTCTTTTGAGTAATTATGTAATTTGTATCTGTAATTAGTCTCCACTCTGTGAATGATGAAACTCCGAATTTAAAAATATAAATGAAAATAAAATATCATGCAAGTCGTCCAGCTGAAGGCAAAAAGTATTATTATGATTATTTCGACGACAAAAACCGGTTTTTTGCTTGAAGCGCGATAGAGCTATATTTTCCATCTCTCTCACCGAATTCGAATTGGCTGGAAAAGTCTCCGCCCCCAACAAAAAACAATAAAATTTATATTAACTATTTAAAGTAATATCTAATTAACTAATGATTGTAAAAAAAAAATAAAAATACCTACGGTTAGGTTAAGGTATAAACAATAATATAGAAAAAAGATTTTTTTTTTTACTTCAATTTTTAACATTAATATCATTGTTTAAACAATAGCATCATAATAAACAATTAATTTAATTTAAAAAAAAAAAAAAAAAATCTCTAATCATAAAAAAAAATATTTAAAATATAATAAAAAAAATTTCAAGTCAAAATATTGATTTTTAAATGAGTTATCAATTTTTACGGGGCGCGCGACAACCCTTAAAATTAAAAAATTTATAACTACTTATCCTTTATAGATATACAAAAAATGATAGACAACTACCCCCTTTATTTTTTTTTTCTTAATAACTTTTATTTGAAACTTTTTTTAAAAAAATAACAAACAGCTGAGATATTTCAATATTTAGGGGTATTTTATTTTTTTTTTCACCCTTAGAGGGGAGTACGGAAATTTTAAACCCCACCAAACGATTGAGGGACCACGAAAACATAACGATGAATTTTTTCATCAACAACCAGCAAAAAAAAGAAAAAATGCGATTCCAGGGCAAATTTAACTGGATCATTAGGTAGAAAAAAATCAGGTTAGAAATGTGAAAAGCATTATCATGATACTGATAGAAGAGTTGATAGATGTTAAAACGCACTTACCTATGGATATTGAGTCAGAAAATAATATATCTTTCGATTTTTTTTTATAAAATTAAATAAATAAATTGATCCGTAAATGAATTCTGTTGTTATTGTATTTTTTTAAATATTTTTCCAGTTGTTGCTCGTGTTGGTGTCACTACAAACTGTAAACTATAGCTGCCAGCTTGAGTGGCGTCACCAGAGATGGGTAATTCGACGATTTTTCAGGTATCATACGTATCGTACGTATGATACTACATCTAATGTATGATAGTTGAAATAACTGACATTTGCCAATTTTTCAAAAATATTTTAATTGATTTTAAAATGAATTTTAATATTTCTAAAGAATACAACTGAGAAAAAGTTGTAGCTTTAAAAATTATGTGGTAGTATACATTAATTCTTTAGCCATTTTTAAAATGTTTTCATTTATTTTGTCGAATGGCTAAAGAATTAATGTAGATTAATGTAGTAATTTCTCCGGCTGTGACTCAAAAACAAAGTAATGCCGGAAAAATGATTCCACCAGGGTACCTAATTTTTTTTTCCGCTACATTTCTAGAAACATTTCTCCGGCATAACTTCGACTCAGCCTATTTTCGGAGGAAGTTATCTTTCATGAGATCAATGACGGAGAAAAAACTCTTGCAAGAATCTTGAGCCTGAGAGTTTCTCCGGCTATAAGCCAAAAACTGAGTAACGACAGGATAATGTTCAAGAGATAAATTCACCAGGGTACCTATTAATTTTTTTAGCTACATTTTTTCAGCTAATTTATTTCTTATCTGTTTTACAAAATTATATACATTTATCCAATAATTTGATTACAAGCAAGCTTGCGATTCATTTTTGCAAATACTATAATCCTGAGGCTTTGGGATCTACTGAAGTTTTATTTGATTTAAAACCTAAACTTGGTGTTATGCATACATGGTTGTATGCATACAAAGCCGCACAAGTTGGCCAAATTGATGAAATTTGTGAAAAACAATCTGTAGAACAACGTTCGAGTCCAACAATTTCAAAACTGAAACGATGCAAAAAATGATCAATACGAAATGATTGTGAAGATGAAGTTGGATTATCCTATTATATGCAAGGAAAGGATTGTTAAAAATGTAAAGAAGGAATTAACAATAAAGAATTTAATTTTATTGTAATTTTTATTGAAAAAATGAAATAAAACATAATTTTTCTTGAGTTGTTGATTCTTTGGAACTATCCTTTCCTCCTTAGAATATAAGATAACAAAAAATAATTATCATAAGGATTCAGTTTGTAAAATATAATAAAACAAGTTTCAACAAGTTTGAACATGTTTAAACAGGAGAAAATATCTTCAAGTTTTTATTGTTATAAAATTAATAAATCATCTTACGAAAGAGAATTAAGAGATTAAATTCTGGAAATATTACAAAAACCAGTTCAAACAGGAAGCATTGGCTTTTCTCAGAAAAAATATATTTATCTGTTGTGATAGAATTAATATGTCATTCTATAATATAAGATTGAAGAATAAAAAGATCAAAAGATTAAAATAAGTTTCTAGAAAGAAGAATTTATAGTAGGGATAAGCATCACCTTATTTTTCGTCTTTTAGAAAAATTTTAGCCAATCACAACGTTCCCCTACTCCTAAAAACTCTAAGTGAAGAGAAGAAGGGGAACTTTGAAGCCATTTTTAAAAAAACAGAAACTTGGAAAAAATAAAAAGTTCCCCCGCCGGGGTAATTATGAAATACTACAGGAATCATACACAATACTTGATGTGCAGCACCTTTGAATTTTGATGTGAAGTGACAATGATTCCGTACTCTAATGTTATTATTTGTAAAATCTTTATCTTGAATATGACATTTTTTAGTATTTGAAAATTGTAATTCTTTATCAAGTTAAAGAGATTGGTTCAATATTATTGAATATATTATCAACTTTATTAGCTATTTGTTTAAGCTCTGAAATAAACTATTCATTTGAATTTTTACCTTATTGAAGATTAAACTTTGAAAGTGAATTATTACAACTACACTTTGAATAATGCTGCACTACTTAAAACATTTTTTTAATAAATTCAATTTTTTTCATGTCCTCCATTTTGTACTTTTTCCAATAAACATTCCAAATCATCATAAATTATAAACGGTACAGTTGATTGATTTATATAACTTTGTAATTTCAAAGTATAATTTTTTAGTGTTGGTAATATCATTGTACTTTTACATTTTTTACAAGACAGTTTTTCATGATTCTAGCGAAGTTTTAGAAATTAGAAATAACATAAGCAACGATCACAAATTACTTTCTTACCATCATGCTTACAAGTTTTGTACTCAATAATCTCAGTAAGTTTTTGATCTATGCGGAATGATATTGTGACAATGATGGGTTCACAAGAAAATGTTTTATAAAAATAAGTAGGATGCACTATTATATTTATAGCAACATCACTACTTTTTCAATGACTACTAGTGCTACTATCACGTTTTCGATGATCGCTAGAGACTACTAGCGGAACCATTGCACTTTCAATGACTACTAGCGACACTTACTAAATGATTTGTGACTCAACAATTTCATGATAGAAAGTGAATACTTTGAAAAGAAAATTTTCGATAAAAAAAAAAATAAAAAACTTAGATCCTTTTATAAAATCCTTACATAAAAAGGACAGTTGTCATCGATTTTCCGAATATTTGATTGGTCATTCTTTTTTCTATGTCACTATCACGTCATTTGTCATTTTGTCTTTGTCTGTTGTTAATGAAATAAATAACCAAATTTTTTTTCTCTGTCACTCTTCTACAATTTTTTTTTCTTTTTCATCGTGAAGGTAATCAATAAATTTCTTTGTTAATTTAATTTGGAATCAAGATTTGTTAGTTTGAGATTTGACAGATCGCTTAAATAAAAATGAGTCTTTAAATTATAATAATTGTTTTTATTGATAATTAAATATATTGATTAATATATAATGTTATTAATACAATGATGGAAAAATCAATGGGTTCATGTACAAGGAAATAAAAGGTTGTGTCTATATAATATCCATATACATTCTATACGAAACAAAAAATCATTTCATTCACAAAAAAGTAAAATATATATATATATTCTATTTATATATATGTATATATATATGTGTCGATACAAGTGAAAAAACTGATCATTGAGTACAGCTGTTGATAAATATATGACTGATATAATTTAGTGATGGAACTGGTCATGTTGATATGATTAATGGCATATGTGTTTATATTTATAATTTCTTCTTTCACATCTTATAAATAATTCACGAAAATGGACATGGTCGAAATTTGTGGCGAATTGTGTTACAAAAAAAAAATCGAAACGAATAAAATGAGGATTCAAAATTTTGTAGGTAATAATATGTTGGTGTTGTCTTGACATTAGTCATGATCTCACTAAAATTGCATTAGAAAATATTTTTTTGATAAGTTTTCTCTGCAGCAAAAAATGTCGTTTTGTTTGCAAGGCATGGCTAATCAAGAGGCACGGTAGTGCCTCGCGTCATGTAAGGGGAAAAAATTGATTAAATTATTATATTGAACAAAAAATTAATATAATTAAAATTAGGCTTAAGAACTCAAAGGATAAAGAAATAGGAGAAATATGGACCGAATTGATGGACGGTAAAGGTACTTTGATCCTGGTCAAGTCAATTCAAGTCTTAACAGGCCAAAAAACAAAAAAAAAAGAATAAAACGATTTTGAACCACCGAATTAATTGACGGTAGAGGTACTTTCATCCTGGTCAAGTCAATTCAAGTATTAGCAGGTCGAAACATAAAAAAAACAATTTTTGAATTACCGAATTGATGGACGGTGGAGGTGCATTGATCCTGGTCAAGTCAATACAAGTCTTGGCAGGATGAAAACTGAAAAAAACGATTTCTGAATTGCCGAATCGATGGACGTCGGAGGTTCTTGGATCCTGGTCAAGTCAATTCAAGTCTTGGCAGGTCGAAAAACGGAAAAAAGGAAAGTACGATTTTTGAATTGCCGAATTGATGGACATAAATAATTTAGTTCGCACCTTATGGTGGTCGCTCACGTATATGGCAGAATACCGTCACGTGCCGGTTAGGGAAATCAATTGCCTATTTCCTCTCCAATGGGTCAAGCACGAATGCTAGTTAGTTTATTCTAGAATATTCCCACCTGCACTGGTATCAAAAGCAAAAATGTTTCATCCTCTACCCCACTACCACCACGAGTCCAACCCAATATCGGATACATGTCAGCTCAGGTGTCTGCTCTATCATAGCAAATTCCCACCGTCCCAGCATATACATGGGGCTTGAACCCGAACCCATGGAGGAGATCACCCAGTTGCCTGAGCTCTCCCTTGTGTGGTCTTCTAAAATCGCATATCCAATTGTTAAATATACGATCTAACTGAAACCTTCCATTTTATGTTGAAAGCTCCCTTAACAACGCCTATAAAAACAACGTCATTTATTGTTCGCTTCAACGGTTTGCCGGCACGCCAGAAGGGGGTGTCGACTGTCAACTCGGTTTTAGGGGCAGTGGCGTGACTCACTGATGCGGCCGTTACCCGAGGGTTTCAATAACCGCACACCTACCCCCGAATTGATGGACAGTAAAGAGTCTGTGATCCTAGTCAAGTCGAGTCAAATCTTAGCAGGTCAATGAACTAAAAAAAGAACAAAAAGGATTTTCATTTGCCTAATTGATAGACGGTAGAGATTCTTTGATCCTGGTCAAGCCTATTCAAGTCTTGACAGGTCAAAAAAACGGAAAAAAGGAAAGTACGATTCTTGAATTGGCGGATTGATGGACGGTGATGGTCTTTGATCTTGGTCACTCGAATTGAAGTCTTAGCAATGAACCACCGAATTGATGGACGGTAGAGGTACTTTGATCCTGGTCAAGTCAATTATAGTATTGGCATGTCAAAACATAAAAAAAACGATTCCTGAATTGCCGAATTAATTGACGGTAGAGGTGCTTTGATCTCGGTCAAGTTAATCCGAGTCTTGGCAGGTCAAAACATGAAAAAAACGAATTCTGAATTGCCGAATTAATTAACGTTAGAGGTTCTTTGATACTGGTCAAGTCAATTCGAGTCTTAGCAGGTCAAAAATCAAAAAAAACGATCTCTGAATTGCCGAATTGATTAACGGTGGAAGTTCTTTGATTTTGGTCACTTCAAGTCTTAACAGGTCAAAGAACGAGAAAAAGGAAGAAAACGATTTTCGAATTGCCGAATTGATAGACGGTGGAGGTTATTTGATCCTAGTCAAGTCAATTCAAGTCTTGGCAGGTCGAAAAACGGAAAAGAGGAAAGTACGATTCTTGAATCGCCGGATTGATGAACGGTGGAGGTCTTTGATCTTGGTCACTTGAATTCAAGTCTTGGCAGATCAAAAAATGAAAAAAAAAGAAAAAACACGATTTTTGAATTACCAAATCGATGGACGGTGGAGGTTCTTTGATTCTGGTCAAGTCAATCCAAGTCTTGGCAGGTCAAAAAACGGAAAAAAAAGTACTGTTACGTGCCGGGTTTAATTTTAGTTTTTATAATAAAATAAACGAGTCAATAAACAATTTTTTTAAATCCTCTATTTTAGTTATTCCCAACCGGGTAACAGGATTAGAGGTAAATGTTGTAGCGATTCTCGCTGCCTTATAGGCTTATCAAGACCAACCAAACGGAAATCCTCCAACCAACGACTTCGTTTCATATTTTGATTATTTGATATTTTTTTTATGTATTATTATCATTATTATTTAGCATATTTTTCCCACCTTTCATCAAGATAAAGAGAGGAGGGATAGCTTGGAGTGGGGACAGCTTGGTAGATTCGAGCTGCTCCGAAATATCTTGGGCTAAGCTAACTCTCTTGGCTGTAGGACGTGATAAGATGTACACGTTATGAGATCAGCTCTTGGTTTTTACGTAATGTAGGGTACTCATGTGTCTAGCTGGAGACTCAGCGGACACGTGGATTTTTAGGTTAGGTTTTTTTGGGCGTTGTCTGTGTAAAATCACTAGACAATGTCAAGCATACATTTCTGTTTGATAATTTAGTCTAGTTAATTCCGTTAAAAACGCGGTCCTTTTGTTTATTTAATTAATTAATAAATTCAAGGTCGCGAATAAGTTTCGTTGTACGTTTTGAGGTTTTGAGATTATGTTTTGGACTTTGAGACTACGTTTTGTATTTCGGATCTACGTTTAAGTTTTGGATAATAAATATTACATTATGGTTTGAGTATTAAATAATAATGATTGATATTAATTATTTTTCTTGTAACTTCATCCGGCCCTGTTACCAAAACCAGCACACTGAGCGATTCTAGCTCCCCTCTAGGCTAATTGTTGATGTTTATTTGGTTATCCTGGATTTCGAGTTTTAGGGCGAATTGAAAACTTCATGATTTTAATATTAAATAATAACAATTGGTAATTTTTGGATTTCGAGTTTGGTTAGTTAAAAATTGGTGAATTTAGTTTATTGAGGGTTATATATTGTTGAGCTACAAAAAAAAAAAAAGGTAAGTAGATTTATTTTGATTACTGGTCTTGTGTGACTTTGTGGTTGCTCACGAAGTCCACAAATGAAATAATATACCTGGTGACACTCGTCGCCGTGGATTCATTATATTATTTTATTAATTAATAAATTAAAATCTTTATTTGTAATAATATAAATTAACAAATTGTGTAGAATAGTTTAATTTTAAAAGGCCTTGTGGATGCTCACGAGGCCGAATAAAATAATATACCTGGTGACTCTCATCGCCGTGGAGTTATTTTATTTGTGAGTTCAATAAAAAAATAAGATACGAGTAATATTTACAATTATAGTAATGAATTGTTTAATAATAATTTGGGTTTTTTTGCATCAGTTTTACGAGTAGAAGATTATCGGGCTTTTGTCTGTCAGAAGCCCTTTGTCGGGCGTGCCCTCTCTCTCTCTCTCTCACTATATCACGCGTCCATCTTAAAATCAGGCGACCCTTAGGCTCTCCTTTGTGTTACTTGTCGGGCTCTGATTGTGTCATCTTGCTTTGTCCAAATAGTTATTGGTTTGGATAGCAACAGTGCTATTGTTATTGTTCATTGGATTTAATTTATATTGTTTAAATAAAATAATTTAAATTGTTATTGTTTAAATAATATACTAAAATCGTCATTGAATAAAATAAGTGTAGATCATTTAAATACCATGAATTAAATTGTTTAAAAGAATTTTAGACTGTCTATTTATCGTCAAGTCAATTGATCACCGGGCTTTCATTCGAAAAGTAAAGTAATTGTTGAATCAGTTGATTTATTAGTTAAACTGTCTAGATAAAATAGATTGTTGGTATCTGGCCGACTCAGGGATGAACAGATCATTTTATTTATTTAAATAATTTAGTTTATCGTGATAGTTGTGATGGATTGATTAAAGTCACTGGTCAATCAGAGACTAAAATAAATTAATTAATTCGTTTATACTATCGTATCTTCATTGTGTATTAATTGAGGTCGATTGATTATTGTTCTTGGTACTCTGGAATAAGATTGATTATTCAATTTTATATAGATAATTTAGTCAGATGAATTGACTATTATCTTGGCGTACTCAAGACTATTGAATTAATCAATTTATCGATACTACTCTCGGTTTAACTGAATTGATTCTTATTCTTGGCACTCAGGAATAAAATCAATTAACCAATTTATTCAAAAATACTATTACTGGATGAATAAATTTTTCATTGTTCGTGGCTGAACTCAAGAATAATAAATGAATTAATCCATCGTTGGTACCCTTGGTTAAATCAAATAATTGTTGTCTTGGCCGTACTCAAGACTAATTAATTGATTAGACTCTCGGTTTAAATAGATTATTTATTGTTCTTGGTCACACTCAGGAATAATCGATTAGTCAATCTATTCAAACAGAATAATTAAGTAGTGTTCTTGGCTGAGCTCAAGAATAGAATTTGTTGTTTTGGTTGATCCAGAATAAAAATACTAATTATTTAAACAATAATCGTACGTTGCTTTGTACAGATCAGAGCATAAATCGTCCGGTTGGTTCTTTATTTCGGGTTTTCTTAGTAAAATAGCTTGTTGATATTGTTCATCAGTTGATGAATCCGCAATTTTAGCCAGGCCGTGTTGACAGCTTCTAAACTACCTTTTGTATATTGCTCTGTACATTAACCCACTTGTTGTTGTTTTGATCAATCGACATGTCGGATAGTGCAGTAGTTGTTAAGAGGCGAGATAGGCCACCGCGCAACCCCCCCAACATCAGTAAACGTGACTAGTTCCACCACCGAGTTGAACGGAAATCCAGCAACTGATTTCTTGGTTAGTGATGATGGTCCAGTGAAGGTTACCCTACCACAGGCATCACTAGAAGATCAAGCAGCTGATGGTACTAGTCAACCCCCATCTCACTTCCCTTGTATTGTTTCACATGTAATTGTTTCAAAAAATGAATTGACGCATAGAAGGACGTCGGAGTTAACTTGATGAAACTTAGAAAAAATAAGAAGCCCTGTGGTCTAGTGGTCAAGGCGTTTGCCCGGAAAGCAAAAGACCCGGGTTCGATTCCCGGCGGGGGAACTTCGTTATTTTTTCTAAGTTTCTGGTTTTTTTTCAAATCGCATAATGGTTGATGGTGGCGCGCGTGGAGGAAAGACGTGTTTTTTGCGATCGTGCGAATAAGTATTTAGAAAACGGAATCAAAAGAATAGTAAAGTGAGTAGAATTGATGAAAAGGGTTAATTGAGAAGTGGAAAAGTCAAGGATAAGGTGAAAAAAAAAGAAAGTGAAGATAAAGGAGATGAGGGTGGCAAAAAGGCGTGAGGTGGAGAAGGACAAATGTAGGGTTAGTTTGGGTGGTAAAAGAAACAAGATCAAAGAAATGTTGAAGGGCACAAATGATGATGATGACAAGGGTGGTGCAGAGGAGCTGGTGGTGAAACGGAAAAGAGGAAGGCCAACAAAGGAAGAAAAGCAGGACGAGCAAAGTGGATCACTCGCTAATTATTTGAGATCAACAAGTGAGAGGGAAAAGAAAGACAGCGATATGGATGAGAGAGAAAGTAAGCAAGGAGGTGAGTTTGATATGACGTCTGCATTCGTTGCGAGGAAGAGTCTAGCGAGGACACCTACAAAATGCAGCGACCAGACAGCTGGCAAGGTAGAAAGCGAGGGATCAAGTACTCAACCAGATAAAAAGATAATAGAGGGGGGTGACCGAGAAGTCCAAGAAACTATTGCAGATGAGATGAGAGAAAATAGAAAAGAAGAAATAAAGGAAATCACAGAAGAAAATGAAGGAGAAGAACCGGAAGAAAATACAGAAAACATAGATGAAGAAGGCCACAATTGGGAGGCGGGAGAAGGAGATTGGGAACAAACTGTTAAAGAGAAAATGAAGAAAGTGTGGCAAGAAAAATGGAAAAATATTAAGAAGGAAATTATGGAAGATATAAAGCTTGAATCGAGACAGATGCAAATAAATATAGCATCAATGATCAGGGATAGTAGAGAAGAAGTATTAAAGAAGCTAAGGATTAATCTGCAACTAATGAAGCAGGAGAATACAGAAATAGTGCTAGAACTGGCAAGAGAGATTGAAGAGGCAAAAAAAGGATCAGCTAAGGAAGTCGGAAAAGAGCTAGTGAAAATTCAGGAAGAAGTGAGAAGCATTAAAAAAGACATAGTTGATGAGATTAAGAGAGAAACACCCAGAATAAGAAATGATCAGAAGGATAATGGATTTAGAAAGGACTCGCGAACATCAAACAAGCAATACAGGTGCGGGATTTGGAGTGGAAGGCCAGAACAAAAAGAAAAAAGACCTGAAGCTGAGACTAAAGAAGATAGGAACAAGGGCGAAAAAGAAATTGATAAGGCCGAAGGTGGAAACAAGGATGGGAAGATGCCGGATGGGGGCAGGAAGAAAGCTGATGACGAAAAGGAAAATACAGAAAGAATGAGTGGACCACAGCCGATGAGTGAAGAGGAATGGGACCAGGAAGTTAGAAAGAGGATATTACGTAAAAAGAATATTGTAATAGGGGGAAAAATTCCGAAGGAATGGAGAACGGAAAAGGATATAATAGACGGGTTAAAGAAAATAACAGGAGGAAAAATAAGAATTATAAAGGCGATAGCTTACGAAAATAAAGTAGTGATTAAATGTGATACATATAGGGAGAAACAGAGGATGTTTGATTACAAAGATGAGCTCGAGGAAAAAAGTATGTTTGCAGGTAGTGACATGACAGCTAGAGAAAAGCAAGTTCACTGGTGGCTGAAAAAGATAGTAGAAGAAGGCAAAAAAGATGGAAGAGAGTTTAAGATTGAATACCACAAGCTGATAGGAGACGGAAAGGTGAGGGTATGGAATGACAAGAAAGGAAGACTTGAGTTTTTTCGAGATTGAGAGGAAGAAAAGCGGAGAGGGTGGGCTAAAAAGAAAAGATAGTAGACATGGGAGTATTGAATGCATGCTATGGAATATAGCTGGAGTTGGGAAAATTAAGCAAGAGGAGGTAAGGCAATACATTGAAAAATACGACATAGTAATAATGCAGGAGACATGGCTGGAACAAGAGAGAGAGGCGAGGGAATTGAACAGGATAAGTAAAAGATTTAAATGGTGGGGAAAGGCAGCGAAAAGGGAGAAAAAAAGAGGAAGAGCAGCGGGGGGACAACTAATTGGAATTAAAAAAGAGCTAGAGTACCTTATACATGAGGCGAGAGAATGGGAATACGGTATGGCACTAGTGTTGAAGGTAGACGGTGAGAGTGAAATTAGTATAGTGACGGTGTATAATAACGTAGGAGTGGTGAAGGTATGCGAGAGAATAAGAAATGTGATGGATGAATTAAACTGGAGTGGAGGGGCAGTTTTTATTGTAGGAGATTGGAATGCGAGAATAGGAGAGGAGTGCGGATACGTTGAAGAACACATGGGAAACGATATGTATGAAAAAAGAGCATCGGAAGACAAAGTTTTAAATAGAGAGGGTGAGAAGCTACTTGGTTTTTGTGAAGAGATAGGTGCGTGTGTACTGAATGGAAAAATAATAGGGGATAGGCCAGGTAAAATAACGTATATTGGAGACTGCGAAAAGGGAAAAGGATCAGTGCTAGATTTAATAATGTCAGTGAGTGAAAAGGCAAGTGAGATTATAAGTGAGATCAGGGTGGAAACAAGGACGGAATCGGATCACTTGCCGGTAAAATTTGTGCTGAGATATGACGAGAAAGGAAATGCAAGTGGGGATAAAAACAAAAGCAAGAATGAGGGCGACGATAAAAGTGTAAAGTGCAATAATACAAGCGAGAAGATGGATAAAGCTAGTAAGTACAGATGGATGAGTGCGAAGGCAAAGGAATACCAAAAAGAGATTGTTAAAGAGATGAGGGAGAGAGAGAAAGAAGAGTGGGAATGGGGAGACATGCTGGAGGTCGTATAAAGTGCAGCCGAAAAATGTAAGATGAGGAAAGCATACAAGAAAGGAGTTAAAAGATGCGAATGGTATGATGATGAATGTGAATGGTACAAAAAGTGATGTATAGAGAATTAAATAAATTTAGGAAAACGAATGAGATAGGTGATAAAAGACTGTACATTGAGCTGAAGAGAAAATACAAAAGTGTATGTAAGGAAAAAAAGGAGCTGTGGAACGAGAAGAAATGTGTAGAGCTGAGTAGATGCAGGGACCAGGGAGAATTGTGGAAAAAGTTAAATGAATTTAGAGATAAGAAAAGATCGGTACCGAGTGAAGGAATCAGCAAAGATGAATGGTATAGACATTTTGAGAAACTGATAGAAGCGAGGGAAAAGGTAGAAAGGATGAATGAGAGAGGGGATGATACCAAAGAGGAGGAAGGCTGTGCAAATAGAGATAGTTATAGTGTTAAGACTAACAATAATAATACAAAAGAGGATAAGGACGTAACGAGGGAGAGGAGGGCATGGGGAGAGAGGAAAAGAGAAGAATATGTAATGAACGCAGAGATTACTAGCAATGAGTTAATAGAAGCACTAAAAAGAATGAAGATGGGAAAAGCAGCAGGGGATGACGGAGTAGCGGCGGAGTTCATATATGCACTGCCAAAAGAGGGGAGAGAAAAATTGAGAGAGATCATGAATAGAATTTGGAAAGAGGGAAGGATACCTGAGGAATGGGAGAGTGCACTAATCTATCCGATTTTTAAGGAAGGGGATATGAATGACGCAGGGAACTACAGGGGAGTAGCATTCCTGAACGCTGGGTATAAAGTGATGACAAATATCATGACACGGAGGCTAAACGAATGGATAGAAAGAAGAAAAAAATTGAAGGAGAATCAAGCGGGATTTAGAATCGGGAGGGGCACAATGGATTATGTGTTTGTCGTAAATGCAATAATTGGAGAGAAATTGAAAAAGAAAGGAGGAAAAATAGGAATGGTTTTTGTCGATTTCAAGAAGGCGTTTGATATGGTAGATAGGAGAATACTGTACAATAAACTGGAGAAATTAGGAATAAGGGGCAGAATGTATGAATTTATTAAGGCAGTATACAGGCGGACGACGTGTCGAGTTATAGCAGGGGAGGAATTGACGGAGGAAATACAGGCAGATAAAGGAGTGAGACAGGGGTGCGCAATGAGTGCACTGCTGTTCAACATATTCATAGACGATATAGATGATGAATGGGAAAGAAGAAATGTTGGAGGGGCAGTGATGGGGAAGACAAAGATATTTGCGTTAAAGTATGCGGATGATATTGTGATGATGGCAGAGAATGAAGAGGAGATGAGGGAGATGTTGCTAATACTGGAAAAATATGTAAATAGTAATAAGCTGGAAGTGAATGCGAAGAAAACGAAAGTCATGAGGTTTTCGAAAGGAAGGAAGAGAAGATTGAATGAAGAGTGGAGGTTCAAGGGAGAGCTGGTAGAAGAAGTAAAAAGTATCAAATACCTGGGGTGCTGGATTTCGGATAGAGGAGGATGGAATAGGCACAGAAAGTATGTTGTAGCAAGGGCATGGAGAGCGACAAACGCAACGTGGGGTGTAATTAGGAGGGCAAAAAGGGATACAATGAGGAAAAGAATATACCTATATGAAGCGCTGGCGGAGTCGGTTTTAATGTATGGCGTGGAATGCTGGGGATGGGGAGAAAGCGAGAATAAAATAGTGGACACAATGAGAGCACGAATGTGCAAGATGGCGCTTGGAGTGGCAAAAAATACGCCAGAATACGTATGGAGCAGGGAGATAAGGACAGAGACATCAAGGGAGAAGAGAATAAGAAGGGTACTAAACTTCTTACTCAAAATTATTGGAAGTATGGGAGGGGAGAGGCTACCATACATATGCTTGAGGGAAGAATGTAGAAATGTGGTGAATAAAAATGAAACAAAGTGGGGCGTAGAGTGCAGGAAAGTGATGGAGGAAATCGGATGTACAGAAATATTTAGTATGATAATGGATAAAGAGGAAAAGGGAAAGGTGATAGAATTAATAGAAAAAAGACACATTGCATGGCTGGCCAAGGAGGAAGAGAGGAAGAATGAGATGGTTAATAAAAGCACATATGCGACGTTGTTTAAGTTTGTAAGAACGGGAGAGAGAGAGGAGAAATACTGGTGTGCAGGAGGAATAAAAGCTATAGATAAAGAATGCTGGGCAAAGATGAGATGTGGTGGTATAGGAAGAGCTTTTAAGAAAGGGTTTATTAAGGGAGTGGTAGAGGAATGGAACTGTAGGTTGTGCGGATATGAAATGGAAACGCTAGAGCATGTATTGGTATGTGATAGAGTGAGAGAAATGTGTGATGAGAATGTGGTGAGAAAGATGGACCAGCTGATTCAAGGGACGTCAAGTAGTGGAGTTATGGGAGAGGTGGTAAAAATGCTTAGAGGGGAACCGATACAAGAGGTATGCCAATGGGTGAGAGTGTTTATGAGAGAGAGCGAGAAGCGAATGGAATGAGATGAAATATAAGTCGGTGTAAATACGTGTAAATACATGTAGGCTAGAGAAGGAGTTAACGTGTGGCGATATGTATAATGCAAAATGTGTAAAGCTTTATGTAAAAAGGATCACAATAAATGGAATATATATATACTTCTCTTGTATTGTTTCGCATGGAATTCATCGTTCTAATAAGTTAACAATACCCTGCAAACCACGAAGAAATTATTTTTTTTTTTATTTAGCTTCATCCGTATTAGTTTGGTAAAAAAATAAAAAAACCACATGGAAAATAATTCCGGCTATGGAATATTAATACGAAATACTTCTCTTGTGGTGTTTTGCATGTCAAGAAAACTTTCATAAGTTGACAATACCCAGCAAATCACAAAAAAATTTATTTAATTTTTTATTGAGCCTTATACGTATTAGTTTGGTGGAAAAATAAAAAAACCACATAAAAATAATTCCGGCTATGAAATATCAATACAAAATACTCATTTTATATTGTTTCACATGTAATTGGACACTCTAAGTAGTTGACAATACCCGACGAACCACAAAAAAATTTATTTATTTTTTTATTCAGCCTCATACGTATTAGTTTGGTAAAAAAATAAAAAAACCGCAACCAAATAATTCTGGCTATAAAATATTAATACAAAATATTTCTCTTGTACTGTTTCGCATGTAATTTAACACTTTTATAAGTTGACAATACCCAGCGAACCACAAAAAAATTATTTATTTTTTTATTTCGCCTTATACGTATTAGTTTGGTAAAAAAATAAAAAAACCACATAAAAATAATTCCGGCTATGAAATATTATTACGAAATACTTCTCTTGTATTGTTTCGCATATGAGTCAACACTCTCATAAGTTGACGATACCCAACGAACCACAAAAAAATTTATTTATTTTTTTATTTTGCCTCATACGTATTAGTTTAGTAAAAAAACAAAAAAACCGCAACAAAATAATTCCGACTATAAAATATTAATACAAAATACTTATTTTGTATTGTTTCGCATGTAATTGAACTATCTAATAAAATGACAATACCTGACGAACCATAAAAGAATTTATTTATTTTATTATTTAGCCTCATACGTATTAGTTTGGTGAAAAAATAAAAAAAAACCACATAAAAATCATTCCGGCTATGAAATTTTGATACAAAACACTCATTTTGTATTGTTCCACATGTAATTTGACGCACTCATGAGTTATGAATACCCAGCAAACCACAAAAAAATTATTTATTTCTTTATTTAGCCTCATACGTATTAGTTTGGTAAAAAAATAAAAAAACCACATGAAAATGATTCCGGCTATTAAAGATTGATACGAAATACTTCTCTTGTATTCTTTTGCATGTCAAGAAAACTTAAGTTCCCGAGATGAAATTTTTCGCCTCTGAACTCTATCTAAGTCTCTGGCCAGTATTTAAATCGTCTCTATCACTCTCTAGCAATATCTGAAAGATCTCTCACTATCTCTACGACAATTGTGAGAGACGAATCATCTCTGAACAAGAGATAGATACTTCAAAATAAAGCAACATCTCTGTTTCAGAGACGAATCATCTCTGAGCGAGAGATCCTAACTTTAAAAAAAAAGAGAGTCTCTATCCCAGAGACGAATCGTCTCTGAACGAGAGATAGGTACTTTAAACAAAAGCAGTATCTCTTTTTCAGAGACGAATCATCTCTGAACGAGCGATCAAAATTCAAATAAACAAATTCACTCTATATTAACAACATATCTGCTGTGGTTGAGTGTGGTAGTGTCTCAGGTTGTAACCAGTAGGTCCCGGGTTCTCGAGTCCAGATTGGGTCAAAAATTTTCGTTCAAATATTATCGGTAGTAACATGACAACGTAATATTATTCAAATTACAGTACGCGTACAAAATTCCCTATGTCGTCAGAGTTCGTTCTTAAAAAGGCTTCAGTTGTAAATAGTTTTTTTTTTTTGCAGTTTTTTACTGGTTTGATAAAGATAAATAATTGCCTTAATTAGTAATAATAATTGATTTAATTAGTAATAATACGAAAATTTATAAATCAATACTATCAATACTAGCTAGATATAGCTTGTAGAGTCTTTGTACACTCTCTGACAAGGAGACACATTAGAGAGTCTCTCTACACTCTCTGACCGAGAGATGAAATCAACACTCTCTGAATTATCTCTATGGAGGCACTCACAGAGACTATTTTCAGAGAAAAATAGATTTCTCTCTCGTTCAGAGGCTTGAAAATTTTATCTCGGGTTGACAATACTAAGCATATAAAATATTAATACAAAATATTTCTCTTGTACTGTTTCGCATGTAATTTAACACTTTTATAAGTTGACAATACCCAGCGAACCACAAAAAAATTATTTATTTTTTCATTTCGTCTTATACGTATTAGTTTGGTAAAAAATTAAAAAAACCACATGAAAATAATTCCGGCTGTGAAATATTGATACGAAATACTTCTTTTGTATTGTTTTGCATGTCGAGAAAACTTTCATAAATTGACAATACCCAGCAAACCACAAAAAAATTTATTTATTTTTTTATTTTTCGTCATACGTATTAGTTTGGTAAAAAAATAAAAAAACCGCAACAAAATAATTCCGGCTATAAAATATTAATACAAAATACTTTTTTTGTATTGTTTCGCATGTAATCTAACACTTTCATAAGTTGACAATACCCAGCAAACCACAAAAAAATTTATTTATTTTTTTATTTAGCCTCATACGTATTAGTTTGGTGAAAAAATAAAAAAACCACATAAAAATAATTCCGGCTATGAAATATTAATACAAAATACTTATTTTGTATTGTTTCGCATGTAATTGAACACTCTAATAAGTTGACATTACCCAACGAACCACAAAAAAATTTATTTATTTTTTCATTTAGCCTCATACGTATTAGTTTGGTGCAAAAATAAAAAAACCACATAAAAATGATTCCGGCTATGAGATATCGATAGAAAACACTCATTTTGTATTGTTTCACATGTAATTTGACGCACTCATGAGTTATGAATACCCAGCAAACCAAAAAAAAATTTATTATATTTTTTATTCAGCCTTATACGTATTAGTTTAGTAAAAAAATAAAAAAATCACATAAAAAAAATTCCAGATATAAAATATCATTACAAAATACTTCTCTTGTATTGTTTTGCATGTAATTCATCGTTTAATAAGTTGACAATACCCAGCAAACCACAAAAAAATTATTTATTTTTTTATTCATCCTCATACGTATTAGTTTGGTAAAAAAATAAAAAAACCACATGAAAATAATTCCGGCTATGAAATATTAATACGAAATACTTCTTTTGTATTGTTTTGCATGACGAGAAAACTTTCATAAGTTGACAATACCTAGCAAACCACAAAAAAATTTATTTATTTTTTTATTTTGCCTCATACGTATTAGTTTGGTAAAAAAATAAAAAAACCGCAACAAAATAATTCCGGGGTGAATGCCCGTGGGAAGAGAGTCTTGTCGGGTGTGGATCCATGGGGTGTATGTAGGTGGGAGGACTGTCCATAGGAAATGAGTCCGTCGGATGATCATCAGGGAACCTTTTTAATTAGCAAATTTAAAAATTTTGAAATTATAATATTTTTTTTTTTCCTTTTTACCGTTAAAATTAGATGTAAATAATATAATTTTTATAATTTTTAATTATTATAATAAAAATAAATTATAAAAACTTTGATTTATTATGTTACTTGATATAATTTTACCAGTATAAAGAACACACCGCTAACTTCAATTGGCAAATTTGAAAATTTCAAATTATACTTTTTTTTCTTGATACGGTTGAAATTACATGTGAATAATATACTTTTTATAATTTTTTATTATAGTAATAATGATATATCGTAAAAATTTTGAATAATTATGTTATTTAATATTATTTTACCAGAATAAAGAACACACCGCTACCTTCAATTACCAAATTTAAAAATTTTCAAATTATATTATTTTTTTTTAAACCGTTAAAATTACATGTAAGAAATATAATTTTTATAATTTTTTATTATAATGATATTAATAAATTATAAAAAATTTGAAAAATCATGTTACTTAATATAATTTTAATAGCATAAAGAACACACCGCTACCTTTAATTAGCAAATTCAAAAAGTTTTGTATTATCTTATTTTCTTTTTTTTTTTATACCGTTAAAATTACATGTAAATAATATAATTTTTATAATTTTTTATCATAATAATATGAATAAATTAAATAAACTTTAAACAATTATGTTATTTAATATAATTTTACCAGTATAAAGAACACACCGCTACCTTCATTTAGCAAATTTGAAAATTTCAAATTATATAATTTTTTTTTTTTTATACCGTTGTAATTACGTGTAAATAATATAATTTTAATAATTTTTTATTATAATAATAATAATAAATCATAAAAACTTCGAATAATTATGTTATTTGATATAATTTTACAAGTACAAAGAACACCCCGTACCTTCGATTAGCAAATTTGAAAATTTTGAATGACATTTTTTTTTTCTATACCGTTAAAATTACATGTAAATAATATAATTTTTATAATTTTTTATAATAATAATAATAATAATAAATCATATTAACTTCAAATAAGTATATTATTTAATATAATTCGACCAGTATAAAGAAAATACGGCTACCTTTAATTAGCTAATTTAAAAATTTTGAAATTATAATATTTTTTTTTTTGATACGGTTGAAATTACATGTGAATAATATAATTTTTATAATTTTTTATTATGATAATAATGATAAATTATAAAAACTTCAAATAATTATGTTATTTAATATAATTTTACCAGCATGAAGACCACACCGCTACCTTCAAATAGCAAATTCAAAAATTTTTGAATTATATTATTTTTTTTCATACCGTTAAAATTAAATGTAAATAATATATTTTTTAAAATTTTTTATCATAATAATAATAATAAATTATGAAAACTTTGAATAATCATGTTATTTAATATAATTTTACCGGCATAAAGAAAACACTGCTACCTTTAATTAGCAAATTTGAAAATCGTGAATTACATTATTTTTTTCTATACCGTTAAAATTACATGTAAATGATATAATTTTCATGATTTTTTATTATTAAAATAATAATAAATTATAAAAACGTCAAATATTTATGTTATTTACTAAAATTTCACCAGTATATAGACACACACTACTACCTTCAATGAGCAAATTTAAAAATTTTGAAATTATAATATTTTTTTTTTTTTTTACCGTTACAATTACATGTGAATAATATAATTTTTATAAATTTTTATTATTATAATAATAATAAATTATAAAAACTCTAATTAATTATGTTACTTAATATAATTTTACTAGTATAAAGAACACACCGCTACCTTCAATTGGCAAATTTGAAAAGTTTTGAATTATTATATTTCATTATGTTACAATAACATTTAAATTTCATAATTTTTATAATTTTTTATTTCAATAATAATAAGGAATTATAAAAACTTCAATCAATTATGCTACATAATATACATTTACCAGTATAAAGAACACACCGCTACCTTCAATTAGCAAATTTGAAAATTTTTAGATTATATTATTTTTTTTTGTGAAATTGTTGAAATAACTTGTAGATAATATAATTTTTATAATTTTTTATTCTAATAATAATGATAAATTATATAAACTTTAAATAATTATATTATTTAATATAATTTAACGAGTATAGAGAACACACTGCTACCTTTAATTAGCAAATTTAAATATTTCAAATTATATTATTTTCTTTTTATACCGTTGAAATTACATGTAAATAATATAATTTTTATAATTTTTCATAATAATAATAATAATAAATTATATTAACTTCAAATAAGTATATTATTTGATATAATTCAACCAGTATAAAGAAAATACGGCTACCTTTAATTAGCAAATTTGAAAATTTTGAAATTATAATATTTTTTTTTTTTTGATACAATTGAAATTACATGTGAATAATATAATTTTTATTATGATAATAATGATAAATTATAAAAACTCCAAATAATTATGTTATTTAATATAATTTTACCAGCATGAAGACCACACCGCTACCTTCAATTAGCAAATTCAAAAAGTTTTAAATCATATTATTTTATTTTTTTTTTTTTATACCGTTCAAATTACACGTGAATAATATAATTTTATAATTTTTCATTATAATAATTATAATAAATAATAGAAACTTCAAATAATTATGTTATTTAATATAATTTTTTCGGCATAAAGAAAACACTGCTACCTTTAATTGGCAAATTCGAAAATTTTTGAAGTATATTATTTTTTTTTATACCGTTAAAATTAAATGTAAATAATATATTTTTTATAATTTTTTATCATGATGATAATAATGAATTATGAAAACTTTGAATAATCATGTTATTTAATATAATTTTACCGGCATAAAGAAAACACTGCTACCTTTAATTAGCAAATTTGAAAATCGTAAATTATATTATTTTTTTCTATACCGTTAAAATTACAATGTATGTAATATAATGTAAATAATGTAAATAATATAATTTTTATGATTTTTTATTATTAAAATGATAATAAATCATCAAAACGTCAAATATTTATGTTACTTACTATAATTTCACCAGTATATAGAACACACCACTACCTTCAATGAGCAAATTCAAAAATTTTGAAATGATAATATTTTTTTTTTTATATACCGTTACAATTACATGTAAATAGTATAATTTTTGAAAATTTTTATTATTATAATAATAATAAATTATAAAAACTTTAATTAATTATGTTACTTAATATAATTTCACTAGTATAAAGAACACACCGCTACCTTCAATTGGCAAATTTGGAAAGTTTTGAATTATTATATTTTTTTTTTTTTTTATACCGTTAAAATTACTTGTAAATGATATAATTTTTATGATTTTTCATTAAAATAATAATAATATATCGTAAAAATTTTCAATAATTATGTTATTTAATATAATTTTACCAGCATAAAGAACAAACCGCTACCTTCAATCAGCAAATTTAAAAAGTTTTGAATTATATAATTTTTTTTTTTTTATACCGTTTAAATTACATGTAAATAATATAATTTCTATAATTTTTTATAATGATGATAATAATAAATTATAAAAACTTCATATAATTATGTTATTTAATATAATTTTACCAGCATGAAGACCACACTGCTACCTTCAATTAGCAAATTCAAAAAGTTTTAAATCATATTATTATTTTTTTTTTTTTCTTTATACCGTTGTAATTACATGTGAATAATATAATTTTTATAATTTTTCATTTTAATAATTATAATAAATAATAGAAACTTCAAATAATTATGTTATTTAATATAATTTTACCGGCATAAAGAGAACACTGCTACCTTTAATTGGCAAATTTAAAAATTTTTGAATTATATTATTTTTTTTTATATTGTTCAAATAAAATGTAAATAATATATTTTTTATAATTTTTTATCATAATAATAATAATAAATTATGAAAACTGAATAATTATGTTATGTAATATAATTTTACCAGTATAAAGACAGACTGCTGTCTTTAATTAGCAAATTTGAAAATCGTAAATTATATTATTTTTTTCTATACCGTTAAAATTACATGTAAATAATATAATTTTTATGATTTTTTATTATTAAAATAATAATAAATTATAAAAACGTCATATAATTATCTTATTTACTATAATTTCACCAGTATATAGAACACACCACTACCTTCAATTAGCAAATTTAAAAATTTTAAAATTATAATATTTTTTTTTTTTTATACCGTTAAAATTACATGTAAATAATATAATTTTTATAGATTTTTATAATTATAATAATAATAAATTATAAAAACTTTAGTTAATTATGTTACTTAATATAATTTTACCAGTATAAAGAACACATTGCTACCTTCAATTAGCAAATTTAAAAAGTTTTGTATTATATTATTTTTATTTTTTTTTTATACCATCAAAATTACATGCAAATAATATAATTTTAATAATTTTATATCATAATAATAATAATCAATTATAAAAACTTTGAATAATTATGTTATTTAATATAATTTTACCAGCATAAAGAATAAACCACTACCTTCAATTAGCAAATTTAAAAAATTTTGAATTCTAATATTTTTTTTTTTTTTTATACCGTCAAAATTACATGTAAATAATATAATTCTTATAATTTTCGATAATAATAATAATAATAATTAATTACATGAACTTTTCATAATTATATTATTGATTATGATTTTACGAGCATAAAGAACAAAAAAGTTTTGAATTATATAATATTTTTTTTTTTTTATACCGTTAAAATTACATGTAAATAATATAATTTCTATAATTTTTTATTATAAGTTGTTGTTGTTGTTGTTGTTGTTGTTGTTGTTGTTGTTGTTGTTGTTGTTGTTGTTGTTGTTGTTGTTGTTGTTGTTGTTGTTGTTGTTGTTGTTGTTTCTCTTCTGTCATTTTTATTATTTCAATTCTTTTATTTGCAAAAAAATTAAATTTGCCAGGTAAATTAGAATTAAGTGTTGAAGTTTGTTTTCTTTTGATATTGGTCGTTTTGTTACTGGTGTATTTTGCAGTGTAAGTGGTTTGTTGGTTGTTGGACTGATTGTTGCTGATGTTCTTGATGAAGATGTAGAGGTGTTGGTTTTTTTTTGTGCTACTGATTTCTTGGTTGCTGTTGAAGTTTTTGAAGATGATTTTCTTGACAATGTTTTTTTTTTTTAATCCAAATGTTTGGGAATGACAGGAAGAGCTTGGAGTAAAATATTTCCTTTTCGTATACCATCCAGTACTTCTGCTCCAAAAACAACACCTGCTTGTTTACGTACCCAAGCATTTGGATGTAGTGGTGCTCCTTGGTACAATTTTTTTGGTTCCATTCCTTGCTCTGTAATATATCTCTGTTGATCTTCTGTTGATTATAATTTTATTAAATCAATTTCTAATAAATAAATAAATAAATAAATAAACAAATAAATAGATATTGACTTAAAAACATGTATGAGCTCTGATTTTTCTGTGAACCAAATCTGTTAAAAGTCCAACGGTTTGATGATTCTGCTATATTGTTGGCTTCAACAGATGTTCCTGAATAAACCACTCCAGAAAGCTTTTCCTATTTCCTTAAATACTTTTTAAACATTGCTGATCCAGGAAAATCAGGAATAAGCTCATGTAGCTCAGCCTCGATGATATCAGGTGCTTTATTCCATAGATCTATGGGTATCAATGGCAATGTCCAGATCTTAAAAAGAGCAGATGTTGGTGCATCATTTAACCCCCAGCGTTTCCAACCACGTTTTGTGGCTTGGTCAAAATGGAAAGAGCATCCTGTTAAAACTGCATTTGGAAATGCTTTTCGCAATGCAGAAATCATACCAGGTTCAAAATCACTGACAATTTTATCCACTTTGTCTTCCACGCCAGTGAATATTTCTTTTAATTTATTCAAGATTTGTTCATCCAATAAAGCACATTTTCTATTTGCAAGTATGTACGAAATCGTAATCCCCTGTGACAAAAATCATATCAATAATAATAATTCAATAATTTATATTTTTTATTGTGTAATTGAATAAACGATTAATTAAAAGACTCACATGATTCCCTCTGTTCCAAGTGACTGTTAATAATTGGGTAAATTTCGGTTTACTCGGTAACAGCTACAAATTTGAATATAAAATATAAAAATACATTCCTTGGTGGCAAAAATTTCTCCGGATTTTCCCGGATTTTCTCTGAATTTTCTCCGAATTTTCTCTGAATTTTCTCCGGTTTTTTTGGCAATTGAGAATTTATCCTGAGTTTCTCCGGATTTTTTTCGAAAAAAATTCCTTATTTGTTTGTCTTATGTTCGGAAGTCTCAATTATGCAGAAATCTGGAGAAATCTGAGAAAATCGAGAGAATTTTGTCTACCGGGTTTTATATAATAATAATACTAATAATAATAAGATTAATGATGTAATTACCGAAAAGGTTCCATCGAAATGAATGATTAAAGCTGATTTATTATTCAATGTTTTGATTATTTCATCATTGACAAAAATAAAAGCTGTACCAGATTTGTCAGTTGTCTCAACTCGTCCTTTATAAATATTTGCAAAACCAGGAAACTATAATATTTTCTTATCAAATGCATTATATGTATGTGGTATTGGTGACCAAGCTTTCAGCCTTTCGCGACTTGTAATATTTCTCACTACATTTTTATTTACACTTGTTTCTTGTACTTCAGAATTACCCAATCTGGATGAATAAATCATCATCATCATCATCATCACCGACACCAACATTATTGAATTCAAATGAAACAATTTCAAAATATTTAAAAAGAATGAAAGGATTAAATTGAAATCAAAGGATTATGATATATTTGAGCTCACCGATCCATCACAGTGTTGCTGTAAATCTGTCCAGGTGACTGATAGGTTTTTTTTGCAAAAAATTTAACTTCTTCTCTCATTTTATTATCTTCAATTAAACTATTTTTGTTTATGGCACACGTATGTGAATTAATTGAGAATAGTTTATTATTAATAATGGACAATTGGGCAGAACACGATTCAAGTTTTCGTCGAGCACATCGAAAAGTATGTCCACCTCGTGTATCACAATGATATTTTTTATTATTACAAATAAATATTTTACTACCTGGTAGTTGACCATTTAATTCTATCAAATTACCAATTGGAATTTCCATTATTCAAATATTATTTCAAAAATAAAATAAACAGATATATTTAAAACCATAAAACGATCACAATTCTATTTTAACAATAAAACAATTTTGATAATTGCACAATAATTTATTGAATAAATAAATAATCCTTCAATTTATTATGATTTATTTGTTGAATATTAATTTATTTTTCGATATAAGTGAAGTTGGTGTCTATTGTCTTTTGTTTTTTCCAAAAAAAAAATAAAGTGATAGAAAAAATAATAGCAATAATAATCTATATTTTAAATAAAATTGCTACAACATGTACAAAAAAATTTTAATTAAAATTTACTTCTTTTTCTTTTTTTTTTTTAACAACAGATTGTTGAAAATTCAGAAGATCGTTTGTCAAGAGGGTTAATAATCTTCTTGATGTTATTAAAAATACATTAGTTGAAATTCAATTACCTGAAGAATCATCAACCAAAAAATAACTTAAAAAAAAAAAAACCATTATACCTGCATACATTGTACTTTATTCATTCACGCAAAACAAAGTGTAAAACATTGAATAAATAAATAAAATAAATTTCATAATTAAATTTTTTTATTTATTTTGAATATTAATTAGTTATTAAAAGTCAATTTATTATCTTTTATGATCATCAATGGAATCTTTATCAATCTGTGAAAAAAAAAAAGAAAAACACAATTTTCATATTTGAATTAACAAATTACAAATAAAGTGATACTCCTTATAAAAGCTAATTAATACCCGAGGTTATTTGCCAGGAATAAATCATCCTTGATATCACCTTGAATGACATCAAATAAATCATCCTTGATATCACCTTGTATGACTATTTAATCTTTACCAGTTACACTTGAACTACGTGCAAATTATTACTAAAAAATTTAGCTGCAACTTTTAAATCAAGGTCTAAGAATAAATAAATTAATTAATTAATTATTTGAGCTTTCAGCTTGCTGATTAAGATGAATTTTTTAATATATTATATTTACCAAATGTACTGAGACCAGCATCAACAGTTACTGATTTTTTTTTTTCTCTTGATACTTGCTTGATACTTGATACTTGCTCTTGATACCGTTATAAGTTTTAGTACATCTTCTTTTTTTTTCAGCTTTTTTTTTACCACGTTTTCGACTTTTTTTTTATCTTAACCAGCACCAGTTTCATTACCATCTTCACCAAGTTTAACTTTTTCAAATTCAGTTGGTAAATTGCGTCCTAGCCATTGTTTACATTTTGCATATTCTGGATAATATTCATAGTACTAAAAAAATTAAATAATATATTTTTATAGGTATATTTATTCAAAATTAATTTGACAAATGTGATTATTATCTTTTTTTTTATAAATCTTAGTAAAATTATTATTTGACCTCTAAAAATAAGATGAAAAATAAAAATTCCTCATTGATTTTTTATTTAGATAAACAAAAGAAAATTATTGCCTCAATTGGAAGAGTACAATTACCACAATATTGTACTTTAATTGAATAATTAATTTTTAGATCAGCACCCAAACGATACTTTAAGTGTTCCACTGACATTTTATATAGAAACTAACCTCAAATATTATTTCGATATAAAACCCTAATTGTATATTTATTAATTGAGAAATTAATATAATAAGTAATTTATATATTAAATTATTCAACAGACAATTCATTGAAAATAAATAATAAAATAATGACTTACAATCCAGGATCATAAACTGCTTTCCATGTTTCCATGGAATTTTTAAATACTTTTCTAATGGTTGAGCATGATAAATGTTATATATATTTCGGCATCCTATATGTTCCTATAAAATCAAGCAACTCATTAATTAACTAATTTATTTATTATTAAATTAAAAGAAAAATACATTACCATAAAAAATATGAAAAATGTAAACAAATGTCAAATGGCGAGTGTTAAGGTTAGTTTTCATTAAACGAATAAATTTTTGTGATCACAGCTGATCATGGTTCAAGCCAAAGTGGTATTGAAACGACTTGTTATATTTCATCTCTAAGAAACAAAAACGATTCTAATTAATTGTTTATAATAATATATAAATAAATGGATTATAAATTTAATAATGTTGATTTAAAAAAAATATATAAATGTAAGTACAGATTTATTTATTTATTTGATATCACAACAATAACATTTACATTCGAAGTATAAAGAACAACTTAACCTCACTTTAAATGATAATACATGATAATATTTTTGTTCATTATTTATTATATAAATTCAATTTTAATATAATTAGAATGGCTGGTAGAAATCAAAGAAAGGAGGATATATCTTACAAAGAAATTTATGTGGACAATGCTAATGATGCTATATATGGTAGACATTTGTATACATTGACTCTTGTTTGGCTTGCTATTTTTGGACGAATGCCAATAAATCATTTAAAATTATGCAGGCTTACAAGATCAATTTATTATGAAGGACAAACTGAAGGATTCATGATAACTCTGGTAAGTTAAATTAAAAAAAAACAACAACGACAACTCTTATTATACTTTAGTTTTTATAAGTAGTGTTCTATTCATTGTTCAATTTTGTCTATTATTTTTTTAGTTGAGGTACAAAAAACAAGGCAGACCATTTATTGTTGTCGAAGGTAAATAAATGATTTACTTTTCATTCAATATTAACTATTATTTATTAAACTTGATTCATTTATTTTAATTAGATTGCCAAAGAATTAGTAGAAGTTGTGACAGTCAAGGAGGATCATCACCAACATCAATGACAAATTATTCTGATCAACACGATAAATTTAATTCAATTTCAACGAAAATACTAACTGAAAGCATGAAAAATTATAGTTTTGAATTAATGAATATGTCAGAATTATTTACAGTACTCATTGGTACTATTAAATTAACAATTGGTGTAGATACAACAACAAAACGTGTTTATCTTGTTAAAAATATTAATAAAGGTAAGAATAAATATTGAAATTTAAATACTCAATTCAAGTATCAGTGTAATTCATTTGTTTTTCATAATCATGTTCAAAAACAAAAGAAACTATTCAACTCACTATAAATTTTTCTGTTAAAATATTTGTTTCAAAATTATTAATTATTTATAGTATAAATTATATATAATAAATTATTGTTACTATATTATTTTTCGATCGAAAATTTTTGTTCAAAATGACCAATTTTAATCGTTTATCTGTTGAAATGAAAGATAAAATTTCCAAGCTATTAACATTTGAAGACCAAATATCTTGTGTTAAAGGTTAGGTTATTTAAAATTTTATAAATAAATAAACTAATTAATTTTTGTATTTATAATTTAACTTTTTAGTTTGTCAAGACTGGGAATGGATTGGAGCTAGTGGATGGCGAGATTTTTATGAATACAATACTGAGTACAAAAATAAAAAATCAAGTGAAGTACTTTTTGAATTGGCTAGGAGGCGTATAAGACGTCTTAAAGTGAAAATATCATATGGCTCTTCTTAAAAAATTTGAAGAAAATTGTGACAATCTTCAATATTTAAAACTTACATTATTCGATATAACCATGAAAGACATTCATCAACCATTAAAGCAGCTGACACAACTCGAATCTCTACACATTTTAGACACATTTCCTGAACGATTAAACAATGATTTAATTTATAAAAATATTTTTGAACATTCAACAAATAATATTGAAGTAATTAGTATCAACTCATCATCACTTTTTGTTCGTCCATTTCCATCAATTTATTTGGAGGTATTTTATATAATTGTTATTCTTTGGTATTATTATTATTATTATTCATTTAATATCATAATATTCATAATTCATTTAATAAATGTTTATTCATGAGTTGATATTTTTTTTAAATAGAATTTCAATGGATTAAGTAAGCTGAAGTATTTGCAAATTCAAAGATGGCAATTGGATGCTGGTGCAACAACAGTACTTTCATTAATGATATCCTTGGATATCTTCGACATAGAAGGTTGTAAACTGATCAACAGAAATTCAACTTTTATTGAACCTCTGTGTAACTTGAAGAGTCTAAATTGAAAAAGTGTCAAGTCAGTACATCCAGCATCTGTTATTAAATTATGTAACATATGAACTCAATTGAAAAATATAAATGTTATTTATTGTGATACGTTTTCATCTCAAGACTTGAAATCAATGATCAAAGGCAAATGTAATTTCAACTTCTTGGGAATAGATGGTATATACAAAATTGATGATCCATTCTTCAAGGAACTAGTAACTGAATGCCGAAAATTAAAAAAAAATAACCATTACCAATCACATGAATATTAGTATTCCAACATTGATGCTGATTAATAAATTTAAATATTTAGAACATCTAACAATAACAAACAACGAAAATTTTGGTGATGACATATTTGAAAACTTTCAACTTGAAAACCTTGTGTACGTTGATTGTTCAGGGTGTGTCAATTTCTTTGATAATGAAGCAATTATCTTAATTGAAAAATGTAATATGCTACAAACCTTAATTATTTACAAGACTGGAATAACCAAAAAAACCATTATAGATGCAATTCATCAAAAAAAAAATTCAATTTATCAATGTATCTTGGAAATATTTTTTTCAAAAAATCTATTGATAGGTCTAGATAAAAAAAATACTTGAATCGACATCATTGATTCCGATTCATTCGATAGATGAATAATAATTCGCGGGGTTAATTATTATTTACAATCATTGAATGATTGAGTTATTTTTTCATTAGAATTATCGACAATTCTAAATGGTTATTATAAAATTACAAACTTTAAAAATTTTAAGTAAAAAAAAAATTGTCAAGTTGTTTAAAATAATATTTCAAATTCAGTTGGTAAATTACGTTCTAGCCGTTGTTTACATTGTCCATATTCTAGATAATATTCACAATACTAAAAAAAATAATTTGAATAATATTAATAATATTGATTAGATATTTTTATATTGTTATATATTTGTTAAAAATTAATTTGACGAATGTAATTTCTCTTTTTGTATAAATCTTAGTGAAATTATTATTTGACCTCCAAAAATAAGGTGAAAAATAAAAATTTCTCATTGGTAACCAAAATAAAATTATAATTTATAATTGACTCAATTGGAAGAGAACAATTACCACAACATTGTACTTCAATTAAATGATTAATTATTTCATCAGCATCCAAACAATACTCCAGGTGTTCTTATAAATTATATATTATAATTATAATTTGAAATAAAAAAATAAATTCTCATAAATACTATTGAACTCCATTAATTATACTCAAAAAAATGATTTCCAGCTGTTGTTGATTTTTTTTTCTCATAAAGTATTGTTTATTTTATCGATTTGCATTATCAATAATTTATTGAATGAATTCAAAATAAGAACAAATAATATATATATTATAAATCAACAAGATGAGAAACTTCTCGCTAGTTTTCAAAGTTCAGAAATATGTTATAGTTGCGGCATCTATTGTTAAATAACACTAGTATGGTATTTACGGGTAACTCACCACCGTGGTCAATTGAGAAGGGGGAATTTGATCTGTGGGCATTTGAGACGTGGTCATCTGAGTTTGAGCCTGTTTAATATATTTTTACCAGTATATAGATCACACCGCTACCTTCAAATAGCAAATTTGAAACTTTTTAAATTATATTATTATTTTTCTTTTTTACGGTTAAAATAACCTGTAAATAATATAATTTTTATAATTTTTCATTAAAATAATAATAATAAATTATAAAAACTCTGAATAATTATATTACTCAACATACTTTTACCAGTATAAAGGACACACCGCTACCTTCAATTAGCAAATTTACAACTTTCTAATTTATATTATTTCCATTTTTTATAAGGTTAAAATTTCATGTAAATAATATAATTTATATAATTTACATTATAAAAATAATAATAAATTATAGAAACTTTGAATAATTATGTTATTCAATATATTTTTACCAGTATAAAGAACACACCACTACCTTCAATCAGTAAATTTAAAAATTTCAAATTATATTATTTTTTTTTTATACCATTAAAATTACATGTAATGAAATATAATTTATATAACTTTCTATTATAATAATAAAAAATATATTTTAAAAACTTTGAATAATTATCTTTTTTTTCATCATTTTCCCAGTATAAAGAACACACCGCTACCTTCAATTAGCAAATTTAAAAATTTTTAAATTATATCATTTTTCTTTTTTATACCGTTAAAATAACATGTAAATTTTATAGCTTTTATAATTTTTTATTTTAAAAATAATAATGAATTTTAAAAACTTCGAATAATTATGTTATTCAATATAATTTTACCAGTATAAAGAACGAACCGCTACCTTCAATTAGCAAATTTCAAACTGTTTAAATTATATTATTTTTATTTTTTATACCGTTAGAATTACATGTAAATAATATAATTTTTATAATTTTTTATTATTAGAATAATAAGAAATTTCAAAAACTTTGATTAATTATGCTACATAATATAACTTTACCAGTATAAAGAACACACCGCTACCTTCAATTAGCAAATTTAAAAATTTTTACATAATATTATTTTTTTTTTTTTTATATTGTTCAAATTACTTGTAGATTATATAATTTTTATAATATTCTATTCTAATAATAATGATATATTATATAAACTTCAAATAACTATGTTATTTGATATAATTTAACCAGTATAGAGAACACACTGCTACCTTTAATTAGCAAATTTAAATATTTTAAATTCTATTATTTTCTTTTCATACCGTTGAAATTACATATAAATAATATAATTTCTATAATTTTTTATATTAATAATAATGATAAATTATATAAACTTCAAATAATTATGTTATTTGATATAATTCTACCAGTATAAAAAACACACCGCTACCTTCAATTAGCAAATTTAAAAAGTTTTGTATGTAACGTGGCATTTCTGCCTGTTACCTTTTTGGACTAGTTAATAAGTATATTATTTGGTTGATTTATTCATTTATCTCGAAACACAAAACTAACCAAAATCGAAATCCAAAATAACCAACTATTATTATTTAATATTAAAATCGTGAAGTTTTCAATTCGCCCTAAAACTCGAAAAAGGCTTAGTCTAAAATCCCGAAGTTTTCAATCTGCCCTAAAACTCGAAAAAGGCTTAATCTTAAATCGTGAAGTTTTCAAATCGCCCTAAAACTTGAAAAACAACTAGCCTAGAGGGAAGCTAGACTTGCTCAGTGTGCTGGTTGTGGTAGAAGTGCCGGATACAGTTACAAGAAAAATAATTACAATTAAATCAAAATAATCAACAAAAACACATTATTATTTTATGCTCAAAACCAAAACAGATTATTCATTTATCCAAAACTTAAACGTAAAATTACAGAACGTAGTCTCAAAAATCTCAAAGCGTAACACCAAAAATCTCGAAACGTACAACAAAACTTACTCGCGACCTTGAATTTAATAAAATAATCTAAACAAAAACTAAATTAATCAAAAGAATTGTATACTTGACGTTGTCCAGTGATCTACACAGACAACGCCCCAAACCTAACCTAAAAATCCACGTGTCCGCTGAGTCTCCAGCTAGACGCATGAGTACCCTACATTACGTAACGCCAAGAGCTGATCACGAGATATGTAGATCTAGAAACGTCCCACAGCCAAGAGAGCCAGTTCAGCCCAAGTCATTTCGGAGCAGCTCGGATCTACCAAGCTGTCCCCACTCAAAGCTATCCCTCCTCTCTCTATCTTGGTGAAAAAGGGGGAAAATATAATGAACAATAATAATAATAATATACAAGAAGAAATAATAAAATATAAAAACGAAGTCGTTGGTTGGAGGAGTTCCGTTGTATCGGTCTTGATCAGCCTATAAGGCAGCGAGGATCGCTACAGCCTCCTCCCCAGACTCCCCCAACGACGACGACATCCTCTCTCATCTCTGGTCAGGTTTTTGGCCTAGTTGGTTTCCCTGATATTCCTGGAACAGATCTAAAACAACTAGGACAAGGTACGAAAGTAATAAACAACTATAAGTAGTTAGTCTTCTATATTTTTGGGCATTGGTAAGGATCAACCTTTTCTAACAACAAAGTCTTTTACAATAATGCTAATGTCTTTGGCAACACGATGGGTCAGTGCAATGGCAATAAGGTGGTTCGAATCCTAAGTATCCAGGTGCTGAACTTGTGTGTCCATATGGTGGAAATGGTGGACCAGGTCTTGGAAAAGGAGGTCCAGGTCTGACAAATGGAGGAACTGCTCCTGAGTAACCAGGTGCAGATCCTACATATCCAGAAATGGAGCTTGCCCAGCCATGATCATAACAGGTCTGTCGGCAGATCCACTCTGGTTGGCCTGTGGGTGTTACCTTCCTTTCTACATGAGTCTCCATTGTGTAACCTGGTGTCACATATTTGGCAGAATATTGTTCCCGATAGACATATGCGTCGTCTCTCGGATACTCTGGATGTGGTGTTGATGGATAATGAGTACCACTATCCGGTTTAACACTCATCCAGACAGCTACATCTCCCGATGGTTATCTTGAATCTGGTCCAGGTGTATTTGGTGATGACGAGGAACCCATGATGGACTCTATCTCGGCAGACACTGCCAGGTCTTGAAAATTGAGTGGAAGTACTACTTATAGTGTTAAGTCTGGTCCTTCCTCTTCCACGTCCACGCCCCGCGTGCATGATTCCAGACATAAGGAGTTGTTTCTGGTACCTCTGGTGCTTTCACAACGGTTTCAAGCTTTGGCCGGTTGGATTCTCGTGTTTCCGGTTCGGCACTTGCAGAGCGACGCATAGCTGGTGTTGGTGCCCCTGATCTGACAAAAGGGCAGCGACGGTCTGGGTGCCTGCGGGAACCACAGTGGCGACAGTGCCAATTATGCTTTCTCTTCTTCTTCTTCTTCTCTGATTTGGTTGAATTAACCTCAACAACTCCAGGAGTGACTGATGCTAATTCAACCTCGGTTATGACTGATGGCACCTCATCTTTAGTTGAACTAAGTGGTTCCACAACTTCCTCTGATGCTAACTCTTCTAACTTATCCTAGCTAATTTCGACAACCCCAGGAGTGATGGATGCTACCTCACCTTCAGCTGTGGTTCGTGGCAACTTATCTTCAACTGGAGCTGGTGATTCCACTTTATCTGCATTTAACACCTTTTCATGTTTGTCTGAGAAGATCGTGTCCATTATCACGTCCTGCTTATATGACAAGATGTCTAATGAGAGCGCTGGTGAGAGCATCTCGACATCTTCTCCATCTGATGAATCATCCATCAACGGTGACCCTGGTGGATGAACCCAACGAGTTTCAGTCGCTGCCACTTTGTGGCAGTACGATAGTATCTTGGAGGAAGCCGCTGATGATTGGTTTCCACCTGCAACTGCCAAACAAGATACTTCGAGTGAGTTACCTGATCTAGACATTGTACCCTCACCCTCCAGTGGCTCGTTGGTTGGTGTCACCATTGATGATTCTGCTAACTGGTCTTTCAATAGTGTCTCGATTTCTTCAGAAACCTTTCCATTGGTGGTCTTGGTTAAATCATATACTGGAGTCAACAGATGATCCTGAGGCATTGGCGGTGTTGAGGTCTTGGGTAGAGTGGCCAGTGATTGATCTCCACCGGCTACACTACTTGCAGAGCTACCAACATACTTCATGATCTTTCCAGATTAGGTCACCTCTGCGTATGTGGCTTTAACCAACTCAGGTGTGGATGGCTCATCCTGCGTTGGTCGGGCCAAAACTGGAAGCATACCTCTGATTCTGTCTAATGACAGAGACACCATGATTGGTTCCGGCTTTACTATTGGTTGCACTGGCAGTTGGATAGATGATGCTTTCTCAAGTCCAATCTTGGTGGATCTACCCGCCTGGGATTGCTGGAGAGGTGGATAATTAGTCAAAGCCACCTTTTCATTGGTTAGCATCCTTGGCTTAGCTTTGCTTTTGACAACACTTTTATTCCTCCTTACTGGTGGGTCCAGTGCTTCGAACTGAGGTTGGAATGGAGCGGTGTCAGTGAGGCCCTCAAGACGACAAAGTTCCACTCGTGGTACCCTTTCCGATAGTAATACGTCGTAACCAGATTTTGAGACAGTAGACTCGACTTCTGAGTCTGTATCTGGGGTACAGTCCAACGTATCACCTCCAATTGAAATGGCCTTAGCATCCACGTGAGTACTTAAGGAGTCACTGTCACACAAGATCAAATTGTCTCCAAGGTCTTCCCTCAATGATGTGGCTTCCAGAGCAGCTAAAATCGCAACTAACTCCTTGGCTGCTGATGTGGCCTGGTCTACTGATTCTTGATACTGTTGCAACTTGGAGCACACCCCCGAGATGGCTCCGGCTATTTTTGGTTCCAAAGTAGCCAATTTTTTTAGATGGTCCCGGAAAGGTTCCAGATCCTCCACCAAGACAAGTTCTCGTGATTATTCATAGGAACTTGGATTGGTGGCGCTGGTATTCCAGGTTGGTGAAGTTAATAGTGAGTCGTGGTTGGCGGTATTAAATGCGAAACGGAATTCAGTAAGAAATTGGTCCTAATCTCGGTGATTCCCATCAAGATAGGCCCTTATCATATTCTTTAGACTACGATTTACCCGTTCCACTGGATCGGCCTGTGGATGGTACGGAGGTGTGGTCTGTAAGTGGATACCAGCCCACACTGCTAAAGACTTGATCTCTTTATTCACGAATTCCGTGCCGTTATCGGTAATTAATGTTCGAGGGGCACTGTGGCGAAAGATTATCAAATCTTCAAGTCGTTCACGAATGACACGTCCATTAGCTACTCGTAAAGGAGTTAACTCGACGTACTTAGTCATCTGGTCTTAAACGACAAGAAGATAAGATTTGCCATTACGTGAACGGGGTAACGGTCCCATAATATCTGCGGCTACGATCGACCATGGTTCCTGTACTACACGTTTACCCATTAGACCGCGAGGCTTGGCTGAGTCAGATTTTGTCCGCTGACTAATTTCGCAACGAGAGATAAACCTAGTGACTTCACGAAACATATTTCGCCAGGAGTATTGCATAACAACTCTTCTGTATGTCTTGTCAATTCCTAGGTGACCTTGATGAGGTGGGTCATGGCAAGATTGAATGACTTGTTCGCGTAGTTGGGGCCTGTAGAAATACAAGCAGTCACCAACTATCTTTCAGTCAGGGTGGCTATCCGGGCAATGGTGGACTTTGCGGAACTTTGAGCAATACCAATGATCTTTCGTAGTATTACGGTCTTCGATGATATTAATTCTATCAGGTATTCGTGATAGCGCGTCAGGTACGTGGTAAAGAGCACTTTACGATGGATTATGTTGAAACTGTATTGCATCAGCTCCAACGACCAACGTGCAAGGCGACCACTTGGATTACGTAAATTATTTAGCCAACGCAAGCTACTATGGTCCGTAATTACCGTGAAAGTATAGCCTTCTAAATAGCAGTGAAACTTCCGGATCGACCAGAGTACTGCTAGACATTCCTGCTCGGTGACTGAATATCGGGTCTCCGGGTCAGTCATCGTGCGGTTAGCATAGGCTATAACTTTTTCTTCATCGTTAATTGTCTGAGTCAAGACTGCGCCTAAACCAACGCTACTTGCATCGGTTTGCAAGAAGAAGGGTACCGAGAAATCTGGACACGCCAAAGTGGGAGCGGTGGTAAGCCGGAGTTTTAATCCGCGAAAGCTATTTATTCGTAGCTCTCCCCACGTCGAAGGTATACCTTTCTTGGTCAACCTGGTCAATGGTTCTGCCAGAGACGCTAAGTCTGGTATGAATCTCCGATACCAGGACGCCATACCAAGGAAACGACGCAGTTGTTTGAGGTTCAAAGGTGGTGGATAATCCATCAGAGCAGCAGTTTTCTCCGGATCAACCTGGAGACCGCTCTGATTCACGATGAACCCCAAGTACTTAACTTCTGAGCAACAGAAGTGACTTTTATCACGGTTAATAGTCAAGTCGGCTGATTTGAGGTCTTGCAATACTTTATCGAGGTACACGAGGTGTTCTTCGAAAGTTTTAGTTACAATAATTATATTGTCTAAGTACACGAATACCGATGGATAGTACCTGTGACCCAGCAGCTGATCAGCCAGCCGCTGCATCGTCGCAGGACTATTTGATAATCTGAAGGGCATCCGAAGGAAGTGGTACAAACCATATCCTGGAACGATAAATGCTGTTATTTCCTGAGGAGCAGGCGTGAGCGCGATTTAAAAGAAAGCCTGGCTAAGGTCAATGGTGGTGATATAATGAGCTAAACGAAGCTCATCAAGAATAGCTGACATGTCCGGTATAGGATACGCATCCTTCTTAGTTATTTCATTGACTTTACGGAAATCAACGCAAAAACGCCAACTATCTTTACCTTTCGGCACCATAACCACTGGGCTTGCCCACTCGCTTTGAGATGGAACAATGATTCCCGTAGCCAACATCTTGTCAACTTCCGCTTTCATAGCACTACACATCGCCGGGTTAGCCCGATGAGGTTTTTGACGAATTGGTGCGTGTCCACTAACGTCAATGTGGTGCATGGTAAGCGGAGTGACAGGAAATGGCGAACCAGGTAGTGGTGCCTCAGGAAGTTTACTCGACAAAAGTTCATTTAATTTCAAGTCTTGATCCGGTTCAAGAGTTTTTAGCCCGTGGCAGTGGAGAGCTTTAGACGCGTTGGGGGTAGGTACAAACGAGTGTTTAACTTCAGGCCAGTCTCGGTAAAACCAAGACCTATCTCCAAAGTCAATCACCATTCCAGACGTCTGAAGAAAATCCATTCCCAAGATAAAATCTTCCGACAAAGATGGCAATACAAGGACTTCCATCTTCGTGGCTTTATCTGCTACTACCAAAACTAACTGAACCGAGTACAATATGGTTACTACTTGTCCGCTTGCCGTAACGACGCGTCTCGGAGGAATGGCCTGCTGCTCCAGTCCTGATTGTTCCAGTAACTGAGTTGCAGCTGGACCCACGAACGTACGATTTGCCCCTAAATCTACAAGGGCTCGGATAACTAGTGAACCGATAATTGAATCAAGGTGGAATGCCGTAGTCTTCTTCTCTCATCTTCTTCGAATAAAGTACGTACTTCATTTGTGCGTGATGGACGAGAATGGCCGAAAATCACGGTGCAAGTTGTTGGACAAGCGAAACCTGGGCATAATGAAAAATCTGGTCTCGGGGGCGGACGACGGGTTTGAGCGATCTGGGTGATCTTCTCCTGTCGTATTGCTTCAGCCTCCACAGCCTTCATTGTTGGACAAGTCCGCGCGGAAATTAAACGTTGGAATGAAGGTAACAAGTTCCGAATCGTATATATAACACGCTCGCTTTCTGGCTAAGGTGGATTCGTCCGTTGAAACAAACCCCGCATGCATGAAACGTAGCTTCAAATAGATTCTGTAGAACCTTGAGTACGTTTGTCAATTTCTTCTCTCAAAGCACGTTGATAGTCGGGATCTGCGAAGCTATCACGAAAAGCTTCTCGAGCAGCTTCCCAACTACGTAACTCTCCGAGATGTGTCATAAACCAAGTTAGGGCAGGACCGCGAAGACAAAAGGAGAGAGCCGAGAGGACTTCTTGGTCGGAGGCACCTATGATTGCTCGCGTTTGGTCGATTCTAAAGAGAAATTCTTCCACATCCTCTCCTGATTTACCAGAGAATTGGAGGTGATAATTCAGAAGTATCCTAATCACAGGATTTTGACGACGAGGTTCCGGTTCTAAAATTTGAAGGTCTTCCAATGATGGGCTAATTACTTGGCGACGCGGAGCATCTTTGTATTCCAAGTCGTAGTCAGGACGACCTGAGCTAACCCGTGGATGCTCTGTTGGTTGGTGACGAGTATATCTACCAGAATCTCGTTGATCATACAACGAAATTCTGGTCTTCTGTCTACGCGGTGGCTCCACATATTCCAATTCGTCTTCCGGATATTCCTGACGACTTGGAACATATGGTTTTGCCTCTGGGGGACGACGCGAGATTGCTCCAGAAACTCGTTGATCATACAACAAGTTTCTGGTCTTTTGGTGGCGTGGAGGCTCCAAATATTCCAAGTTGTCTGCCGAATCAACCTGACATCTTGAAATATATGGTGGTGCCTCTGGGAGACGACGCGAGTTAGAGCTCAAAACCTGGCGATCATCCGCCTGGGTTTTAGTCTTTTGCTGACGCGGTGGTTCGTATCTACCTAGATCATCATCAGGATCAACCTGACGACTTGGTAGATCATCATCTGTAGGTCTACGCGAGTTGACTCTACTACGGAGGACTGGGCCTTTATGATCACGCAACAGGTCACTAAAACGCGGTAATATTGGTACTGGCGGTTTTTCTTTCGTATTTTTGCTGGTCTTGGTGGATCCTTTAGCCAGGGGTGGATTAAATCCGCCACCTGAAGGTCCAAGAAACAAATCCTCGACGCGGGGCATTGACAACGGTAGTTGACCGGTCGTTGTGGTGATACGTAGGTCGAGGAGCAGAGGAGGGTCTACCAAATTGTTATTATCCCTGGGGCCAACATCATCACCAAATAAGTCTCCAATACTTCCTATAGAAGAGAGAAAAGAACCTGGACGAGATGGGAGTCGACCAGAACCACCAGCTGCCTGATCCTCTGGTGATGCCTGTGTTAGAGTAACCACTGAGACATCATCGCCAGTCAAGGATCCAGTGGCTGAATCTCTGTTCAACTTGGTGGTGAAACAAGCCGCGCTTCCTAAAGTTGGGGGGTTATGCGGTGGCCTACCTCGCCTTTTAGCGACTACTACGCTATTCGACATGTTGATTGATCAACAACAACAAATGGGTCAATGTAAAGGACAGAAGATAACGAAGTGAACCAAAAATCGAAATTAATATCTTTAATTTATCAGAATGTTATGTCAGAATTAGTCAAAATCGCTTTAATCAACACTGAGATGATTCCCTGGTGTTTATTGCAAATAATCGATAATCAATCGATATTTCGATTAGTCGATATATCGTTGCTCGATAAATCGAACGATCGATTTATTGACAAAAACGTGTTTTAATTAGTAATCAAGCTAGTTAATAACACGGCCCGGTTAAAACCGCGGATTCAGCAACCGAATTTTAATATCGAACAGCTGTTATACTGAGAATCCCGAATTAGCGAACCAACCGAACGATTTATGCTCTGATCGGTACAAAGCAACATACAACAACTAGCTGATTAGGTCCTGAGTCGGCCAAGTCACCGGCTAATCAATTTATCCAGTAACAATTGGCACGTCAAATAAATTAATTCGATTGGTATCTGAGTGGCCAGTTACCTTAATTAATTTATTTCCTAATGAATCGACCGTGTGAAATAAATTAATTAATTAAATTATGTCTCTGAGTGGCCAGTGACGTTAATTCATTCATTCCCTAATAATCTACTCTAAAGCTCGACCGATCAAAATAAATCAATCAATTTTTTGTGGTATCTGAGTGGCCAGTGACCTCAATTAGTTTATTTTCTACTAAACTGCTCTAAAACTCGACCGTTTGAAATATATTAAATGAATGATTTTTGTCTCTAAGTGGCCAGTGACTTTATTTAATTTATTCCTACAAAAAGAACTGATCTAAAGCTCGATCGATCAGATAAATTAATTAAAGCAGTAACTGAGTGGCTAGCTACTGTAATTAACTTATTCTACAACAATCTACTCGACCGTTTAGATAATAATTAAATTGATTAATCTGGTGTCTGAGTGGCCAGCTACCAACTATTTAATTATTTTACAATGACTCGACCGTGTGAAATAAATTAATTAATTGGGTTGGTATCTGAGTGGCCAGTTACCTTAATTAATTTATTCCCCAATGATCTATTCTAAAACTTTACCGTTCAAATAATAATCAAATTGATTGATTTGGTGTCTGAGTGGCCAGCTACCATCAATCTAATTATACGCGAGTCGACTATTTTATTTAAACAATTACCGGATTAATTCACTTGTGACTAAATTGATTAAGCAATTGATTTCAAAATTAGCTTTAAATGAGAATGAACATCCCATAAACAAAAACAAACAAAACAAACAAACAAAAACAAATAAACCAATCCAAGTTATCACAAATAAACAGTTTAAATTTTTGTCAATAAAACAAAACAATTTAAAATATATTATTATTTAATATAATAATTATTTAAACAATCCTGATAATAAATTCTTAGACAAAAGAGATGATGCAACACGCGCCCGACAAGCAACACAAAGGAGATCCTTTGTGTCGCCTGATTTACAAGATAGACGCGTGAGAGTTAGAGAGAGAGAGACGCGCACGACAAAGGGCTTCTGGCAAACAAAGGCCCGATGATTCTTTTTTTTCTCGACAAGATTACAAAAATAATTTAATAATTAATAAACAATTAATTTATAAAAAAAAACACACAATAATAATTTTTATTTTAATATTATCGACAACACTCAAATAAAATAAAGTCCACGGCGACGAGTCACCAGGTTAATTTTTAGTTTATTCGGCCTCGTGATCATACACAAGGTCTTTAAAATTAATTTAATTTACACAAATCTTTTGATTTATGTTATTAAAATTAAATATTTTAATCTTATAATTAATAAAATAAAATATTATATCCACGGCGACGGTCGTCACCAGGTATTTTATTTTATTTGCGGGCCTCGTGGGTGTCCACAAAGCCACACAAAGCTAGTAATTAAAATAATATAATTACCTTATTTTTCTTGCAGTTCAACAATATATATTAATTAGCAAACTCTTGGCACTCTTATTTAGCTCATTAAACAATTTAATATATCTCCAATATACTTTTCACAATGGATATGTACGGCAGCTATCAAAGTTATACAATGGCGGTGTAGCAGCATTGAACGCTCGACTCAAAGTAAGGCCAGTCGGTTGTACAACCGGCTGCGTTGCTCTCGGCGCTCTTACACACACACATGCAAGCTTGCGTGCGCACGGCCACTAGCAACAACTACAAAAGATGGCCGATAACCGCGCGAATATTTGAATTGAAAAATGGGTCTTTTAGTGTTTTTAGAGTTTACAAGACATATATATATTATTTTAGCCTGATTAATGATAAAATGGTAAATTTATTATTAAAATACCATAACTTCACCAATAGTATTAATGTTAAGTAACAGATAGTTAAATTTGGACCGACGTGGACCTTGAGATAATTGACGCACTTGTGTAACACTGAATTTACAATAAAAATTATAAGGAAGATCAATTTTACTTATGTTTAATTTAATAATTACATAAACGCTTTACTATACTTTACAGGTCGTAGTTAACACCAAATTCATGACCACGAGGTCGTTGATTTTTATATTTAAAATAAGTGAATATTTTTAACAAGCAAATTATTGCTTGAATCAGCGGACTATAATTTACTTTATTCAATATTTATTTGATTAAATAATTTAACACAAAGCTTGCACTCGAATCTAAATTAAAAGAACAAGCCAACTTAGAACGTGTGGTCGGAATTTATTAGAAGTTAAATCCAAGATGATTTTAATGAGTATAAATCGCTAATTTATGTAACCAAATATTATGTGAATATAAATGAGAATATTTAAGCAAAATAAATCAATGAAATATTGAATAAATATAACTTACATTTTTTCGGCTCGTGACTCTTAAAATTATTCTAAGACTTTTTAAAGCACTCATTAAAGCAGTTAAAGCAGTTAGAGCTGGTAGTCACGGGATCAGAGATCCCAGTGAACTGATCGATATATTGGGTCAGTGGCACAAGCTAACCGTAGGGTAGGTCGGGAATATTCAGGGTGCTCAGGGATGCGTTTGCTCCCTTTAATGTTACCCTTATAATCTATAAGATGGATCTAGGGGTATCCAATTGTACCCTGAATAGATAATTTTATAAAATATACTTCATCTGAAATTGAATCACTTTTGTGAACTAGTTGTTCCACTTTTTCTTGCCCCTTGACTTGATGGATGGCTATTTCACGATTGAAAGCTGCGCTGTTCCAACAAAATTGGATTCTTAGGCATTTTGCTACGTTGTTTGCCTACTCTCTGGGTAATAACATTATGTAGATTTTTTTTTTTTTTTTTTTTTTTAAATTTATTATTTACTTGCTTTTAGTGTAGAGTTTTTGTTTATTTATATATATAAAATCAATTACTAAGCTTTTGCATATAAATTTATAACGCTTTAAAAAA
>MKYW01000077.1:187702-208809 GCA_015776835.1 Aphidius ervi
AATCGAAAAAATTATCTAATTATTATTAACAATTATTTAAACAATTTGAAATATAAATATTGTTAAATTCAAAAAGATTTTATTTTATATTATATTATTTTAGTTATGATTATTGAACCCGAAGCCTCGAGTTCCCCCTACGAATGGACCGATGAAAGAGAGAACGCGACCCCAATATATGAGCGATGAAATTTCCCCTCGATTCAAAATAAATGCCCTACCCCGAATTTTCTATCGCGATTTCCTCCCTGCGGAAAAATGGGAATATTAAATCTAATAAAGCCCAAATGGTAAAAAAAAATGTCATAATTGTTTTTGGGAAAAAAAAACACAAATTTGTTTTATCATTGACTAATTCGGTTCAGTGGTTCAAAAATTATCGCAAAAAAACGAAACGTGACACTACATATCGTTGAAAAAAAAAAAAATGAATAATCAATCGAAAAATTTGAAAAAAATATCGTAAAATCTACAGATGAAGCGTAGTCGATTGAAACCTTGCCGGAATTGATCGGTTAATATTCATAATTGGGCCCTGTGTGAAAATGGGAATATAAAATTTAATAGGGCTCAAAAATCGAAAAAAAATATGATGATTGTTTTTGGAAAAAAAAAAACATAAATGTGATTTAACATCGACTAATTTGGTTCAGCGGTTCAAAAAATATCGCAAAAAAAACAAAACGTGACACTAATATCGTTGAATGAAAAAAAAAAAATAAACGACCGAAGAATTTGAAAGAAATGTCGTAGAGTCTACAGATGAAGCGTCGTCGATTGAAACATTGCCGGAATTGATCGGTCAATATTTGAAATTCGGCCCTGTTAAAAAATGGGAATATTAAATCTAATAAGGCCCGAAAAGTAAAAAAAAATATCATGATTGTTTTTGGAAAATAAAAAAACATAAATTTCATTCAACATCGTCCAATTCGGTTCGGCAGTTCAAAAAATATCTTGCAAAAACAAATTCTGACACTACATTTTGTTCAATAAAAAAAAACTGAAGGACCGAAAAACTTGAAAAAAATATCGTAGAGTCTACAGATGAAGCGTCGTCGATTGAGACGTTGTCGAAATCGATCGGTTAATATTTACAATTGAGCCCTTTAAGAAACAGGGAATAATAAATCTAATAAGGCCCGAAAACTGAAAATAAATATGATGATTGCTTTTGGGAAAAAAAATGGAACGTAATGGGCATCGTAAAAGCCAATTCGATCTAGAACTTTCATTTTTATCGCGAAATAACAAAAAGTCACACGGAAAGTGAAAACATAAGTGTCCTACGGAACACTAAAAAACGAAATTTACTCTTATGAAATTTTCAATTTCTTTTCAGTTTTTCAGGAAAACCATATAGATTTTTTTTTACTCTCGATCTGTTATATGGTTTTTCTAAAAAACTGAAACTCTGGAAAACAACGAAGTGACAGAAAAAACAAAATAACCAATTAAATATTCGGAAGATCGATGACAACTGTTTTTTTTATTTGAGGATTATATTAAAAAAAATTTCAACTATACTTGATACTATAATTGACGTCAAAGCACTTTACATGGATACTTTACTGTTTCCATATTCACTCATTTTAAATTCCATAGTTCCTGATATTTATGAAAAAATAAAGGAAAATTTAGAAAGATTCGGTTATCCACCAAACAATGTTTATGATATGCCACGAGTCAATAAAAAAATTGGTCTTATGAAAGACGAAAATAATGTCGAAATTATAACTAAGTTTGCTCGCTTCAGAGCCAAATTACATTAGTTATTTATGATATATAACTACGTCATGAACAATGATGATGATAAAATTTACAAAAAAGCCAAAAGTGTTAAGGGTTCAGTTCGAAAAGATATAAATTTCAAGGGGACATGATAGCTTATTTGGAAATACGTCGGGTCGCTGAATGCTCCATCTGTAGGTCGTTAAACCTACACTCCGATCGATAATATCGATCGGTAAAATAGAACTTAAAATATCATGCATGCCTCGTGATTGGCTGGTTTGAATTCCCTAGATGTGAAGATATTGATGTTTTGTGAACAGAACATATGTTGTGAATGTTCAGTTACACTGGCAATCTTATATAAGTACCGAGTTTTATCTTAACATTGAAAGTTCATTAATGTTTGGCATTTGATGACAATACATGAAGAACTTACTTCGTAATTGCTCTTTTTTTTTATGTTTCTAGTGGAACATTGAAAAGTACATAAATAAATACATGACTGTTGGAAAACTTATTATTAATTATCATGTAAAACTAATTATTAATTATCTATTTTTATGTTTTTTTTACGAACATTGACATTTTGTTGATGATTGTCATGTACTGACAATACTTATGAAACTTGATGATTTTTTGGTTCTAAAAGATTGTAAGAAAATAAGGTTCAGATAGGTTTAGATTAGGCAGAGGTTCGAGGCTCGGTTAGGACAAAAAAAAAAAAAAAAAAATTACAATTAATTCTTCAAGTGTAAAATTCGGAAAAAAGTGTAAAGTCCGGAAAAAAAAAATAAAAAAACCAAAATATAATTTTTTTTTTTTATTTTATTTCTTTTAAGGGGACATGATACTGATTCCTGTTTTACCATGGATGATAAATAAAATTGAATTTTTAAACATGGTTTTTTTGAAAATGGGTAAATAGAAAATTCTGAAAATTTGTCAGGAAATGTAGAAATGTACCTCCAAGGGCACTGGAGTCTAACTTTTTGAAAATTCTAAATTTTTTTTTTTGCCGGTAATTAAAAAAAATTTTCAACCATGATCTTTTTGAAAATGGCTGTATAGAAAATTCTCAAAATTTGACAGAAGATGTAGAATGGTACCCCCGACGGCACTTGAGTAAAATTTTTCCAAAATTCTTATTTTTTATAAAATTTTAAATATTTTTTTTCTTTTCTGGGGGAAAAAAAATTTTCAAACATGGTTTTTTGGAAATGGGTATATAAAAAATTCTCAAAATTTGACAGGAAATGTAGAATAGTACCCCCGACGGCACTTGAGTCCAATTTTTCTAAAATTCTCATTTTTTTTTGAATTTTAAATATTTTTTTTCTTTTCTGGGGAAAAAAATTTTCAAACATGGTTTTTTTGAATTTGAGTACATGAAAAATTTCAAATATTCGAAAGAGTATGTAAAATAGTAACCCCGAAGGCACTTGAGTCCAACTTTTTTAAAATTTCGGTTTTTATGAAAATTTTGAATATTTTTACTACTTCTAGGGAAAAAAAAAATTTCAAACATGGTTTTTACAAAAGTTTACATATTTAAAAATCTGATTTTGCGGCTGGTAATCGCTGACGTGGTCCCTAAGAGCACTTGAGTCCAACTTTCTCAAAATTTTGATTTTTAAAAAAATATTAAATATTTTTTTCTACTTCTAGGGAAAAAAAAAATTTCAAACATGGTTTCTTTAAAAATGGGTGAATACAAACTTCTCAAAATTCGACAGGAAATGTAGAATAGTACCCCCGACGGCACTTGAGTCCAATTTTTCCAAAATTCTCATTTTTTTTTTTAATTTTAAATATTTTTTTTCTTTTCTGGGGGAAAAAAAAATTTTCAAACATGGTTTTTTTTTTAATGGCTCAATAAAAAATTCTAAAAATTTTACAGGAAATGCAAAATGGTCCCCTCGAAGGCACCTGAGTCCAACTTTTTCAAAATTCTCATCTTTTGAATAATTCTTAATATTTTTTACTTCTAGGGAAAAAAAAAATTTTTAAACATGGTTTTTTTTAATATGGGTAAATAAAAAATTCTGAAAATTTAACAGGAAATGTAAAATTGTCCTCCCGAAGGCACCTAAGTCCAACTTTTCCAAAATTATCATTTCTTGAAAAATTTCAAATATTTTTTTTTTTCTAGGGAAAAAAAAAAAATTTATTTTAGCCGCCATGTTTGATATAAAAAAAAAAAAAAAAAATATAGCTGTCAATGTGACAATTTAAACAATTATGTAACGTCAAAATAAAGAAGAATACAATATACTTTGTTTATTAAATATTAACTTTATAAATAAAAAGCGTTAATAAAGTTTCTTCAATTGCGTACGTAGAAAAACCTTGAGACCTGACACTACATTCAACCATAAAAATAGAAAGTCAGTTGAAGACAAGAACTTGATTTTGAGGTTAGTTTATATGTTTAATTTTATCCTCAACAATAATCTCAGTGATAAATTAATGACAATTCATTCTATTGATATAATAAACCACATGAAGTGTACATAATATTCTCTATAAAGTGATTATTTTCATTATTTTTTATTTGTACAATTGCTGTTACAGTTGTCACCAAAGGTTTTGAAATTTATCAAATCATCTCATGGAGTTTAGAGTAAGTAGGCATAACTTTATGTCCACTTATTATCATTGTGTATATAATAATTTTTTAATATATTTAATTGATTTTAGATTTGAAATATACTTATTATTGAAAATAGTAATAATAACATTATACATCATGAAGAAGAAAATAATATTTTTACAAATTGGACTTCACAAGATAAATTATATCAGGATCTTAAATTCTTGATTTTTATATATTGCTAAATAGCTGGTAAATTGTCATACAGCTGGTGGACCAGTTGTGTTATTCAGCAAAAAAAATTACACAATAAAAAGTATCATTTAATAATATGTATACCTACATGTATTAATATTAATTAATTTCAGGTCAAATTTAAAATGTATAAAGAGCTAGGATATTCTAAAGATAACTAAAGTGTCGCAGATAAATAATTTATTTGTCAACGTGAAAATGATAGATATACGTCAATGATGGATATACCGGATACACTAGTTAATAAAATTAGTTGTGTATTCTTCAAAATTTTTATGTAAAAAAATTCAATTTAACAGAAAATAACAGTAAAATATTGTTAACTAGACACACCGAGTGCCTAGACAAGTTTGGATTATGACAAAGTGATGGAACAAAAAGGTACATTTTTCTGTTTGGAAAATCAAACATAAAAAATACCTGTAAATGAAATTTGTGATGTTTTTTTCTAAATTTCTATGTTAAACGGGTTAATTTAACAGAAAATAATAGTACACTATTTTTAACTAGACACACCGAGTGCCTAGACAAGTTTGGATTATGACAAAGTGCTGGAACAAAATGGTACATTTTGCTGTTTGGAAAATCAAACATAAAAAATACTTGTCAATGAAATTTGTGATGTTTTTTTTTAAATTTTCATATTAAAAGAGTCAATTTAACAGAAAATAATAGTACAATATTTTTAACTAGACACACCGAGTGCCTAGACAAGTTTGAATTATGACAAAGTGATGGAACAAAATGGTACATTTTGCTGTTTGGAAAATCGAACTTTGAAAATATTTGTGAATCAAATTTTTTATAACTGTGAGATAAACACTGGTTTTTTTAATTATAAAAAACAAAAGTGACTCTTAATTCATAATCAACATTGTAATTGTTACTACATTCTCCGATCGGTACTTGGTCTTACCGGTCGAAGTATAGATTTTTAGTCATACGACTGAAAATCTATAGATGGAGCGCACGGCGACCCGATATATATCAAAATCGAGTTTCATGTCCCCTTAATCAAAAATAAAAACAATTTTCTATTAATTTAATCTATAACTTCCTTAAATTAAACGACTTAACCATTAAATTAAATGAAATGTCGCTCAATTTTAGCAACTTTCGTTTTGATTAGATCGCTTTTCTGCTTTAAATTGATTCATAATTTCTTCAAACTAATCGATAATTTCCTCAAGTTAAATGACTTAGCAATTAAATTAAATTAAATGTTGCTTAATTTTAGCAACTTGTGTCTTAACTAGATCGCTTTTTGTTTTGAATTGATTTATAATTTTTTTAAATTAATTCATTTATCATTTGTATAAAAACAATTTTCTATTAATTCAATCAATATTATCCTTAAATTAAACGACTTATCCATTTAATAAAATCAAATGTCATTTAATTTTAGCAACTTTTGCCTTAACTAGACCGCTTATTCGCTTATTTAAGGGATATTTTTGCTTCCTTTTCAGCAAAGTTTCCCTTAAATTAATTCTCTTTTCTCTTAAATAAAAAAAAAACTGGTTCAAATTAAAGCAAATAAATTGCTTTAATTAAAAAATATTTTGCTGAAATTAATACATTTTTTCTTTAAATCAAAGCCTAAAACTTTTAAGCAATATTTTGCTATATTTAAGCAACTTTTCTCTTAAATGCAGACATTTTTTTTCTCAGTGTAAATATGTTTTGTGATAGAATTTGGAATTAACATGTGGTGTGTGTTTTGAATAAGGCATCTTAAAATTTCTGAAATTACACTCATGCTTCACTAGTGTTGAAGGAATGCAATGCATCATGTTCTATCAAGCCCAAAGAAGTATTTACCCTGCATCAGGTAAGCTTTTGACGTTTTATAAATTAATTAATTAATAACTTTATAACATGAAAAAATATATTTTTGGATGATGGAAAATCTGTTTTAGTTATGAGTACACAGACCAATTCTCCATTCCCTGTATTATGGAGTGAATTATTGGAAATTTTAAGTGAGTTGATTACAATTTATTCTGTCAGGTACAAAACAATAATATTTAATTTTTCATTCTAGATACAATGCAACAACAACAACAACAACAACAACAATCATCTCAAGCAAATGGTAGTACATCATCAAATAATATTCAACAGCAACAACGATCATCACAAGCAGCTGGTTTTGGTGGTGTTTCATCAAAGAAAAATAATATCCAACAACAACAACAACCAAAACTAATACAAGCAAATGGTAGTACATCATCAAATAATATTCAACAGCAACAACAATCATCACAAGCATCTGGTTTTGGTGGTGTTTCATTAAAGAAAAATAATATCCAACAACAACAAAAATTAAGACAAGCAAATGGTAATGGTGGCATATCATCAAATAATAATAAGAAAAATATGCAACAACATCAATCATCACAAGTAGATAGTTTTGGTGGTACATCATCAAATAATAATAAACAACAACAACAACAACAGCAAAAATTATCACAAGCAGCTGGTTTTAGTGGTGGTATATCATCAAATAATAATAATAATAATAATAATAATAATATCCAACAACAGCAACAAAAAAAATCTACTCTATCAGTTCTCTTAGATGATGATGATGTTGTTGATGATGATGATTTTGAAAATCCAAGTGAAGACATATTGGAAGTCGGTTTGACTGACGACTTTTCTAGTCATCAAAATCCTCGAGATGATTACGATGACAATGAGATGGTGATTATGTCAGTGCAAAGTAGATTACCTCTGTGGGATCATAGATTGGATCCAGCAGCAAGGTCGGTGGCTGCAAAGAAAAAATTGTGGGAAGAAATCGTTAATACACCTGGTATAAAAGGTAATCAATGAACAAATGACTAAAAAACATCTATTCATTCAAATAATATTAAAGTAAATATAAATATAAATGTTTAATAATTAATTGTATTTTATTCAATTGCGTTATATTCAGCAGCTACGTATATTATGTTTGTATGCTTGTTTTAATTATTTATAAATATTTTAATTATATTTTTTTTTTCCTGAATACGTTTAGGTGGAGCATTATTCGTGTGTTGACACAAAAAGGAAGCTGAAAAAAGCAATGAATTTTCGATCGATAATTCATAAGTGAAGGAAGGGGGTGGGAGATAATTCTAATTGGAATTTTTTTGGAGCTGTATCTAGGGTAATGATTCATCAGAATCTACAGTTCAAGGTTTGATTCCGATTTTAGTGAGGGAAGAGAAAAAGTGTTGCATTAATTTATGTAAACATGCATTATCATGCTTTGTTTTGCACGTTTTATTTTAATTTCTTAGTAATCAAATTTTATTTTTGCATTTCTCCTGTTGGGCTTGATTTTTTTTTGTTATTTGTATCCTAATTTAGTGGTGGCATTTTTTGTTTTTTCATGAAGCTCATCAGACCTCATAATAATATTTCATGTACAAATATTCATGTAGATAAATTGTAATTTTAGCATGTTTTACAACAGAAATATTAAATTATTGTTGTTATTCTAGAAACATTCAATGTGTAAACAGCCAAAGCTAGATGGAAAAATTTGTTTGATAATTATCGCAAGATGATCCAAAACGAGCAATATAATATCGAAAAATCTGGATCAGCTGCGATAACTAAAAAGCCAAAGTGGATTTATTATGACATCATGTCCTTTGCCCAAGACTTGTAACAAAATAAGCAAGATATCTTCTGATCTAATTGATTTTACAAAATATAATGAAAAATTTTTTTTTTTTTTATTATATAATGAAAAATTCCAACTAATAAATTGCATTTATTTCAGGACCATTTCAAATCGTGACAGTGGAATGTCGACAAATGAAAATAGTGATGAAGAAAATGTGGAGAGTATGAGGAGCAATGCTAATAAACGTAAGTTTATTTCGTTTTAAAATTTAACTGTTCTACAAGAAGTATTTTGATTTGCTAGCTTCAGGTTGTAAGTAAAAATAATAATAGTTCTTATTTTTGTACACCAAAGGTCGTAGGAGTAAAAATCAAGAAGATGGTGATTCAAGTGTATCTGCCCTCATGCTGATAGCTGAAAAGCTGAGTGCACCAGAACCTCAACTTCCTCCTATGCCTGAGCAAGATGACGTTGATTTTTCTTTGGCTGTCGTTCAAACAACTGTCGTCAACTACCTCCGACTGAACGTACAGCATTTTTACGTGAATTTGTTCTTAAATCTTTTGATGCTGTGATAGCTTATCGTAATAATACATAAAAGTAATTTGTGTTGTTTTTTTCTTATTTTTGAATGTTTAAAATATATATTTATTGTGAAATAATACATCGTTGATGATTTTTTATTTTTATTACCCATAATAGAATTATCTAAGCATCAAAAATTAAAGAAAAAGTACTATGATTACTTTGGTAGAAATTTCTCCGACTCTTCTCCAACTTATCTCCGCCATTTTTGAGTTTTTTACGAAAAGAACCAATGAATAACTCATTTTTTTTTTTTACTTTTTTTTTAAATTCATTTTTAAATGGTTTAAGGAGCACAAATGTATATGAACAAACTTGAAAAAGATCTTTATTATTATTATTTTCATTACCATTATTTAATTGAAGGTTAAAATTAGTCAAGAACAATCAGCAATGATCATATTGCCAATAAACAGCCCCTTCCTTATTAAAATATCTGCGAAATTCGCTCTGAATTAATTTGGCATTTACAGGTGCATTATTATTGGCAAGTTTTGTTATTTCTCGAATTGCAGGAGTGTCAGTGGTGAATGGAAGTCTCTCATCAAGGTTCAAGATCGATTCATGTGCGTATTCATTGATTCCAATATCTTCTTTACGCAAATAGTTGTGAAGACAAGTAATTGCTTGAACAATTTGTCTTATTTTGGAGTTGGAAGCTATAATTGGATGTTTGAGGATCCTCCATTGGCATACCAAAATTCCAAATGTGTTCTCAATCGTTCTTCTTGCTCGACTAAGACGATAATTGAATATTGTTTTTTCTTGATTCAATTTTCCTCTACCAGGATATGGTCTCATAAAATATTTTTTTAATGGAAATGCTTCTTCACCAACAATGACATATGGACATTTCATTGATCCAGTTGACAAAAGTTCAGAATTGGCAATTGCATTTCTTCATTTTCAAAGCCTTGTTCAATTGCTGAATATTGACAGACACCACCATCACTTCTTCTACCACAAGCTCTAATATCAACAAACCTTAATAAGTAGTTGGCATCACAAATTGCCAGAAGAACAATGCTGTGGAAACCTTTGCTTTAATTTAAATATATTTTGTAGTCCCAACAATGCTGGTTCCGAGTATTATAACTACAGTTAGTAAAAAAGTAGAGAAGAAATAAAATAGAAGAGTATTCTAATCTATTATTATCTAAAAAATAAAATTACCTGAATGGCAATATGTTTCCCATCGATTGCTCCACAACAATGAGGAAAATTCCATGTGGTTTCAAAATCCTTGGCTATTTGCAACCACTCATCGTCGCTTATTGTTGATGGAAACATTTCTTGACGTAGACAGTCCCAAATTGCTTGGCAAGTTTCTCCAACAATAGAAGATGCTGTCGTTTTTCCAACAAGATATGAGTATGTAGCTGAATCCATACAATCACCTGTTGCCAAAAATCTACAAACAATGATTCAATAATTATTAGTTTTAATTTCTTTTAAATATTCCTGGTGGAAATATTACTCCATCAACCTCATGCAGGAATAATTTCTCCGAAAATGGGCCAAAAATTGAGTAATGTCGGAGAAATATTTCTACCTGGGACATAGCAAAGGTATTTTTTTTCTACAAGCTGCATATACCTCAAGGTCAGTGCTAATCGTTCCCCAGGTGATATTGGTTCACTGATGAAGTTTTATTTTGTAAGTAAATGACTAACTTTACTTAGAAGAGCTTCAAACTGAGTCATGGTCATTCGAAAATAGTTCCTCATTCGGCTTTCCTCTAAGATAACTACTGGAAATATAGCATGATAAAATCCATGTTCCTGACGTAAATTCCATAGAGGAGAGACCCAATATTTTTTATTTTGTTTTTTCATTTTATCTTTATTTTTTGAAGAGATATCTGTAAAGGCAATGACTGCAACAGCTATCCCTAACCTCTGTTTTCTATTAATTTCTCGAATTTTCTGACACTCTAATTGCCACTGATAATGTCTCTGTGACCACATTGCAAAAACAATACGAAATTAACTGGTTTTTAAGTTTCAATTGATAGTTTAATGATTTGTTATTTCATTTTGTTATTTTAATTATAAGTTTGTGTAAAAATACTCCAAATTGTAATCAAAAAAATAATATTGACATGTCGGACGTGAAAACAGCAATTGATCAGTGGATGAAATCACGGAGATGCCATGTAAAAACGCGAAACTTTTGCATGTCGTGAGTTTGAGCCCTAATTGACTTGACCAGGATCGACGTACCTCTACCTTCCATCAATTTCGTGGTTCAAAAATCGTTTTATTCTTTCTATTTTGTTTTTTGGCCCGCTAAGACTTAAATTGACTTGACCAGGATCAAAGAACCTTTACCGTCCATCAATTCGGTCGTTCAAAAATCGTTTCATTCCTTTTTTTTTGTTTTTAGGCCCGCTAAGACTCGAATTCACTTGACCAGGATCAAAGACCTCTACCGTCCATCAATCCGGCAATTCGAAAATCGTACTTTTCTTTTTTTTGTTTTTTCACCTGCAAAAACTTGGATTGTCTTAACCAGGATCGAAGAACCTCCACCGTTTATCAATTTGGCAATTCAAAAATCGTTTTTTTTTCTTTTTTTCCGTTTTTTGACCTGCCAATACTTTGACCTGCTAAGACTTGAATTCGAGAGACCAAGATCAAAGACCTCCACCGTTCATCAATCCGCCAATTCAAGAATCGTACTGGGACGTACTTGCTTTTGCAATTACGATTTTCGCAATGTAATTCGATATTTTGAATTTAAAAAAGCTCTGGTAACGTGTGTTGGGGCTGGTGGCCCGCGTTACCCAATGACAATTAGAAATTTTCAATACTCCGGCTAGGGCCATTGTGGCCGTGTTACGCGATTTTGTAAATAAAGGTATGTTTATAAGTTTTTTTTTTTTTGGTAATAAAGTTTCTGGAAAAATCGATGGAGAGAGGCTCATGGAAATGGCTCTTCGGAATGGCTTCTTAGAATAAGCAGTTTTTTTTATTCAATACGGCACTTGCAATAACTTCCGATATAATGCTCGTGAAGACTTCATATTAGGCTCAAATTTAGCGTCATTCAAAACTCTATCACGCTCTAACAGATCCAACTCGTTATAAACTTTTTTTTCCAAGTAAAATACATCGAAATCGAAAAAAGAAAAAGGAAAAACCTTCATTTTTTTTTTTCCTCAAAAACTATAAATCAAAGAAAAATACTTTTATCTACAAGTGATGAGTATTTGAAAGACGTATCTTTCGGGCCCTACATGAAGTCGCTGCGATTATTTTATCGAGAGTTATCGATTGAGTAACGTTACGCTAACCATGTAATAACCACGGAAACCTCGATAACTCTTGATAGATTTGTCGTAGAATTTTCGTATATAGTTGAAAAATGCGTCTTTCGAATACCATATATTTTTCTAAAAAATTATTTCTCTGGGAAACATAGTTTTCGAGGAAAAAAAAAAAACAGTAGTTTGCTGGTTATTGTCAACTTATTAGAGTGTTCAATTACATGCGAAACAATACGAAATAAGTATTTTGTATTAATATTTTATAGCCGAAATTTTTCTTATGTGGTTTTTTTATTTTTTTACCAAACTAATACGTATGAGGCTCAACAAAAAGATGAATAAATACCTTTCTGGTTTGCTGGGTATTGTCAACTTATTAGAGTGTTCATCTACATGCGTAACAATACAAGAGAAGTATTTCGTATTAATATTTTATAGCCAGAATTATTTTGTTGCGGTTATTTTATTTTTTTACCAAACTAATACGTATGAGGCTAAATAAAAAAAAAAATAAATTCTTTTGTGGTTCGTTGGGTATTGTCAACTAATGAGATTGTTCAATTACATGCGAAACTATACAAGAGAAGTACTTTGTATTGATATTTTATAGCCGGAATTATTTTCATGTGGTTTTTTTTTTTTTTTACCAAACTAATACGTATGAGGCTAAATAAAGAAATAAATAAATTTTTTCGTGGTTCGTTGGGTATTGTCAACTCATTAGAGTGTTTAATTACATGCGAATCAATACTAGAAAAGTATTTTGTATTAATATTTTATAGCCAGAATTATTTTTATGAGGTTGTTTTATTTTTTTACCAAACTAATACGTATGAGGCTAAACAAAAAAAAAATAAATTTTTTTGTGGTTTGCTAGGTGTTGTCAACTTATTAAAGTGTTCAATTACATGCGAACCAATACAGAAAAAGAATTTTGAATCAATATTTCATAGCCGAAATTATTTTTATGTGGTTTTTTTATTATTTTCCCAAACTAATACGTATGAGGCTAAATAAAAAAATGGATAATTTTTTTGTGGTTTGCTGGGTATCAACTTATGGAAGTTTTCTTGACATGCAAAACAAAACAAGAGAAGTATTTCGTATCAATATTTTAAAGCCGGATTTATTTTCATGTGGTTTTTTTTTTATATACAAAACTAGTACGTATGAGGCTAAAGGAAAAAATAAATAAATTTTTTTGTGGTTCGTTGGGTGTTGTCAACTTATCAAAGTGTTCAATTACATGCGAAACAATACAAAATAAGTATTTTGTATCAATATCTCATAGCCGGAATTATTTTTATGTGGTTTTTTTATCATTTTACCAAACTAATACGTATGAGGCTGAATGAAAAATATAATAAATTTTTTTTTGGTTTGCTGGGTATTGTCAACTCATGAAAGCGTCAAATTACATGTAAAACAATACAAAATGAGTGTTTTGTATTGATATTTCATCGCCGAAATTATTTTGATCTGGTTTTTTTATTTTTCTACCGAACTAATATGTATGAGGCTGAATAAAAAAATAAATAAAGTTTTTTGTGGATCGTCGGGTAATGCCAACTTATTAGAGTGTTCAATTACATGCAAACCAATACAAAAAAAGTATTTTGTATTGATATTTCATAGCCGGAAATATTTTTATGTGGTTTTTCTATTTTTTCACCAAACTATTACGTATGAGGCAAAATAAAAAAATAATTAAATTTTTTTGTGGTTCGTTCGGAATCGTCAACTTATTGGAGTGTTCAATTACATGCAAAACAATACAAAAGAAGTATTTCGTATCAATATTTCATAGCCGGAATTATTTTTATGTGGTTTTTTTGTTATTTTACCGAACTAATACGTATGAGGCAAAATAAAAGAATAAAAAAATTTTTTTGTGGTTCGTTGGGTATTGTCATTTTATTAGAGTGTTCAATTATATGCGAAACAATACAAGAGAAGGATTTCGTATTAATATTTCATAGCCGGAATAATTTTTATGTAATTTTTTTTATTTTTTTACCAAACTAATACGTGTGAGGCTAAAAAAACAATGAATAAATTTTTTTGTGGTTCGTTGGGTATTGTCAACTCATTAAAGTGTTCAATTACATTCGAAACAATACACGAGAACTATTTTGTATGAATGTTTTATAGCCGGAATATATTTTATGTAGTTTTTTTATTTTTTTACCAAACTAATACGTATGAGGCTGAATAAAAAATATAATAAATTTTTTTTTGATTTGCTGTATATTGATAACTCATGAGTGCGTTAAATTACATGTGAACAATAAAAAATGAGTCGTTTGTATAAATATTTCATAGCCGGAAATAATTTTATGTGGTTTTTTGATTTTTCTACCAAACTAATACGTATGAGGCTAAATAAAAAAATCAATAAATTCTCTTTGTGGTTTGCTGAGTATTATCGACTTATCAGAGCGATGAATTTCATGCGAAAAAATACAAAAGGAAAATTTCGTATTAATATTTCATAGCCGGAATCATTTTATTATGGTTTTTTTATTTTTTTACTAAACTAATACGTATGAGGCTAAATAAAAAAATAAATAATTTTTTTGTGGTTCGTTGGGTATTGTCAACTTATTAGAGTGTTCAATTATATGCGAAAAAATATAAGAGAAGGATTTCGTATTATTAATATTTCATAGCCGGAATAATTTTTGTGTGGTTTTTTTCTATTTTTTTACCAAACTAATACGTATGAGGCTAAAAAAAAATGAATAAATTTTTTTGTGGTTCGTTGGGTATTGTCAACTTATTAAAGTGTTTAAATACATGCAAAACAATACAAGAGAAGTATTTTGTATTGATGTTTTATAGCCGGAATACGGTTTATGTAGTTTTTTTATTTTTTTACCAAACTAATACGTATGAGGCTGAATAAAAATTTTATAAATTTTTTTTTGGTTTGCTGTTTATTAATAACTCATGAGTGCGTCAAATCACATGTGAAACAATACAAAATAAGTGTTTTGTATTTATATTCCATAGCCGGTATTATTTTCATGTGGTTTTTTGATTTTTCCACCAAACTAATACGTATAAGGTAAATGAAAAAATAAATAAACTATCTTTGTGGTTTGCAGAGTATTATCAACTTATTAGAGCGATAAATAACATGCAAAACAATACAAAAGAAGTATTTCGTATTAATATTTCATAGCAGGAATTATTTTATTATGGTTTTTTTATTTTTTTACTAAACTAATACGTATGACGCTAAATAAGAAAATAAATAATTTTTTCGTGGTTCGTTAGGTATTGTCAACTTATTAGAGTGTTTGAATATATGCGAAACAATATAAGAAAAGTATTTCGTATTAATATTTCATAGCCGGAATAATTCTTATGTGATTTTTTTTATTTTTTTACCAAACTAATACGTATGAGGCAAAATGAAAAAATAAATAAATTTTTTTGTGGTTCGTTGGGAATTGTCAACTTATTAGAGTGTTCAATTACATGCGAAACAATACAAAAGAAGTATTTCGTATTATTATTTTATAGCCAGAATTATTTTTATGTGGTTTTTCTATTATTTTACCAAACTAATACGTATGAGGCTAAATAAAATAATGAATAAATTTTTTTTCGTTCGTTGGATATTGTCAACTTATTAAAGTGTTGAATTACATGCAAAAAAATACGAAAGATGTATTTTGTATTATAATTTCATAGCCGGAATTGTTTTATTATGGTTTTTTTATTTTTCTACTAAACTAATACGTATGAGGCTAAACAAAAAAAAAATAAATTTTTTTGTGGTTTGCTGGGTGTTGTCAACTTATTAAAGTGTTCAATTACATGCTAACCAATACAGAAAAAAAATTTTAAATCAATATTTCATAGCCGAAATTATTTTTATGTGGTTTTTTTATTATTTTCCCAAACTAATACGTATGAGGCTGAATGAAAAAAAAAATAAATTCTCTTTGTGGTTTGCTGAGTATTGTCAACTTATTAGAGCGATAAATTACATGCAAAACAATACAAAATGAGTATTTCGTATAAATATTTCATAGCAGGAATTATTTTATTATGGTTTATTTATTTTTATACTAAACTAATACGTATGAGCCTAAATAAAAAAAAAAAAATTTTTTTCGTGGTTCGTTCGGTATTGTCAACTTATTAGAGTGTTCAGTTATATGCGAAATAATATAAGAAAAGTATTTCGTATTAATATATAATAGCCGGAATTATTCTTATGTGATTTTTTTTATTTTTTTACCAAACTAATACGTTGAGGCAAAATGAAAAAATAAATAAATTGTTTTGTGGTTCGTTGGGAATTGTCAACTTATCAGAGTGTTTAATTACATGCGAAACAATACAAAAAAAGTATTTCGTATTATTATTTTATAGCCAGAATTATTTTTATGTGGTTTTTTCATTATTTTACCAAACTAATACGTATGAGGCTAAATAAAATAATGAATAAATTTTTTCGTGGTTCGTTGGGTATTGTCAACTTATAAGAGTGTTCAATTATATGCGAAACAATATAAGAGAAGTATTTCGTATTAATATTTCATAGCCGGGATAATTTTTATGTGATTTTTTTTATTTTTTTACCAAACTAATACGTATGAGGCAAAATGAAGAAATAAAGAAATTTTTTTGTGGTTCGTTGGGAATTGTCAACTTATTAGAGTGTTCGATTACATGCAAAACAATACAGAAGAAGTATTTCGTATCAATATTTCATAGCCGGAATTATTTTTATGTGGTTTTTTTATTATCTTACCAAACTAATACGTATGAGGCTAAATGAAAAAATAAATAAATTTTTTTGTGGTTCGTTGGGAATTGTCAACTTATAAGAGTGTTCAATTACATGCAAAACAATACAAAAGAAGTATTTCGTATTAATATTTCATAGCAGGAATTATTTTATTATGGTTTTTTTATTTTTTTACTAAACCAATACGTATGAGGCTAAATAAAAAAATAAATAATTTTTTCGTGGTTCGTTAGGTATTGTCAACTTATTAGAGTGTTCAATTATATGCGAAACAATACGAAAAAAGTATTTTGTATTAATATTTTATAGCCAGAATTTTTTTTATGTGGTTTTTTTATCATTTTACCAAACTAATAAGTATAAGGCTGAATGAAAAATATAATAAATTTTTTTTTGGTTTGCTGGGTATTGTCAACTCATGAGAGCGTTAAATAACATGTGGAACAATACAAAAAAAGTATTTTGTATTGATATTTCATAGCCGGAATTATTTTTATGTGGTTTTTCTATTTTTTCACCAAACTATTACGTTCGAGGCAAAATAAAAAAATAAATAAATTTTTTTGTGGTTCGTTCGGAATCGTCAACTTATTGAAGTGTTCAATTACATGCAAAACTATACAAAAGAAGTATTTCGTATCAGGATTTCATAGCCGGAATTATTTTTATGTGGTTTTTTTGTTATTTTACCAAACTAATACGTATGAGGCAAAATAAAAAAATAAAAAAATTTTTTTGTGGTTCGTTGGCTATTGTCATTTTATTAGAGTGTTTGATTATATGCGAAACAATACAAGAGAAGGATTTCGTATTAATATTTCATAGCCGGAATAATTTTTATGTGATTTTTTTTATTTTTTTACCAAACTAATACGTATGAGGCTGAATAAAAAATATAATAAATTTTTTTTTGGTTTGCTGTATATTGATAACTCATGAGTGCGTCAAATTACATGTGAACAATACAAAATGAGTGTTTCGTATAAATATTTCATAGCCGGAAATATTTTTATGTGGTTTTTTGATTTTTTTACCAAACTAATACGTATGAGGCTAAATGAAAAAATAAATAAATTATTTTGTGCTTCGTTGGGAATTGTCAACTTATTAAAGTGTTTAATTACATGCAAAACAATACAAAAGAAGTATTTTGTATTATTATTTTATAGCCGGAATTATTTTTATGTGGTTTTTTTATTTGTCTAACAAACTAATACGTATGAGGCAAAATGAAAAAATAAATAAATTTTTTTGTGGTTCGTTGGGAATTGTCAACTTATAAGAGTGTATAATTACATGCGAAACAATATAAAAGGAGTATTTCGTATTAATATTTCATAGCCGGAATAATTTTTATGTGATTTTTTTTATTTTTTTACCAAACTAATACGTATGAGGCTAAATAAGAAAAAAAATAATTTTTTCGTGGTTTGCTGGGTATTGTCAACTTATTCGAGTGTTTAATTGTATGCGAAACAATACAAGAGAAGTATTTCGTATTAATATTTTATGGCTAGAATTATATTCATGCGGTTTTTTTATTTTTTCACCAAACTAATACGTATGAGGCTAAAAAAAAAATGAATTAATTTTTTTGTGGTTCGTTGGGTATTGTCAACTTATTGAAGTGTTCAATCACATGCGAAACAATACAAGAGAACTATTTTGTATGAATGTTTTATAGCCGGAATATATTCTATGTAGTTTTTTTATTTTTTACCAAACTAATACGTATGAGGCTGAATAAGAAATATAATAAATTTTTTTTTGGTTTGCTGTATATTGATAACTCATGAGTGCGTCAAATTACATGTGAACAATACAAAATGAGTGTTTTGTATAAATATTTCATAGCCGGAAATATTTTTATGTGGTTTTTTGATTTTTCTACCAAACTTATACGTATGAGGCTAAATAAAAAAATCAATAAATTCTCTTTGTGGATTGCTGAGTATTATCAACTTATAAGAGCGATGAATTACATGCGAAAAAATACAAAAGAAGTATTTCGTATTAATATTTCATAGCCGGAATTATATTATTATGGTTTTTTTATTTTTTCACTAAACTAATACGTATGAGGCTAAATAAAAAAATGAATAATCTTTTCGTGGTTCGTTGGGTATTGTCAACTTATTAGAGTGTTCAATTACATGCGAAACAATACAGAAGAAGTATTTCGTATCAATATTTCATAGCCAGAATTATTTTTATGTGGTTTTTTCATTTTTTTAAGAAACTAATACGTATGAGGCAAAATGAAACAATAAATAAATTTCGTTGGGTATTGTCAACTTATTAAAGCGATGAATTACATGCGGAACAATACAAAAAATGTATTTCGTATTAATATTTCATAGCCGGAATTATTTTATTATGGTTTTTTTATTTTTTTACCAAACTAATACGTATGAGGCTAAATAAAAAAATGAATGAATTTTTTTGTGGTCCGTTGGGTATTGTCAACTTATTAAAGTGTTAAATTACATGCAAAACAATACAAGAGAGGTATTTTGTATTCATATTTTATAGCTGGAATTTTTTTTATGTGGTTTTTCTATTTTTTTACCAAACTAATACGTATGAGGCTGAATGAAAAATAAAATAAATTTTTTTTCGGTTTGCTGGGTATTGTCAACCCATGAGTGCGTCAAATTACATGTGAAACAATACAAAATAAGTGTTTTGTATTAATATTTCATAGCCGGAATTATTTTTATGTGGTTTTTCTATTTTTTCACCAAACTAATACGTATGAGGCTAAAAAAAAAAAATGAATAAATTTTTTTGTGGTTCGTTTGGTATTGTCAACTTATTAAAGTGTTTAATTACATGCGAAACAATCCAGGAGAAGTATTCTGTATAAATGTTTAATAGCCGGAATATATTTTATGTAGTTTTTTTTTTTTTTTGCCAAACTAATACGTATGAGGCTAAATAAAAAAATAAATAATTTTTTTGTGGTTTGCTGGGTATTGTCAACTTATTAGAGCGATGAATTACATGCGAAACAATACAAGAGAAGTATTTTGTATTAATATTTTATAGCCGGAATTTTTTTTATGTGTTTTTATTATTTTTTCACCAAACTTAGACGTATGAGGCTTAATAAAAAATATAATAAATTTTTTTTTGGTTTGCTGGGTATTTATAACTCATGAGTGTGTCAAATTACATGTGAAACAATACGAAATGAGTGTTTTGTATTAATATTTCATAGCCGAAATTATTTTTATGTGTTTTTTTTTTATTTTACCAAACTAATACGTATGCGGCTAAATAAAAAAATAAATAAGTTTTTTGTGGTTCGTCGGGTATTGTCAACTTGTTTGAGTGTTCAATTACCTGCGAAACAATACAAAACAAGTATTCCGTATTAATATTTCATAGCCGGAATTATTTTTATGCGGTTTTTTTATTTTATTACCAAACTAAAACGTATGAAGCGAAATAAAAAAATAAATAATTTATTTGTGGTTTGCTGGGTATTATCAACTGATGAGAGTGTTGAATCAATTATTAGCTGCAGCTGCATTCCTTAGTGTACACGTTCTTAATTTATCATGTGGTTTAACTTATTTCCAACTGGATTTGTTCTATAACAATTTAAAATTTTACAAATTATTAATATGTATCTTTACGATTATTGAAAATGTTATTTTTATTCGAATTCTCAAGATTCTTCCGAATTTTCCATAATTTACTACTGCCCCATTATTCTGGATGGTCAGTGCTTGAAAAAAATTAGAAAAGATTATTAATGTCATTACCTCCTATCTACTGGATGGCTAGTGTAAAAAGAAATATAAATCATTTATAAATATGACTGTCTCCTACTCTTGGATAATCAGTTTTTGAAATATAATTACATTCAGTAAAGTCACTGCCTCCTTATGCTGGATAGCTATTGTGCAATAAAAAATAAAAATAATATAAATCATTCATAAACATGACTGTCTCCTCCTTTCGGATGATCAGTTTTAAGGTACATTGTTGGCTAGATTTTGTGGGCGTGTCCTAAATAAAATCCTATGCTTTTTACATTGAAGATTTTGTCATACCAACCCCAAAAAACCAAAAGTTTGAACTTTTCGTGATCATTTTTTTTACGTTAACCATTTTTTTTTTCCATTAATGATCAATGTTATGCAATATATTCCAATAAAAATCAATTATATATTGATAATAACAATTATTTTATAATATTTCTTCATTTCAATATTGCGCACAAAAATTTTTTTTTGTTAGTATGCATCACTGATTTGCATCAATATCAAGTTTTTTATTT
>MKYW01000077.1:227159-252787 GCA_015776835.1 Aphidius ervi
GTATACATAAAATAGTAATAGAAGTGTTTGGCTGACTAGTTGTTCAATAAATAAATATTTATATAAAATTATATTCTGTGTTAAGTTTTTAAATTAGAATTTCATTTACATAGAACCTTAATATTATAACTAATCAATAAATTTAAAAATTTCTATCATAATTTTTAATGACTGAATGAACATAATAGTTCACTCGGAATGAGAGCGAAAAAGACAACTAGTCAAAAATATATTAATGCAACGAGAGATCTTTCAATTACTATTTATTAGAATTACTAAAGAAGTTTTACTTCCCTGTGCGTACAATAACACACATCTTTTTTTTAATCGCCGATATATTGTTATCGGTCTTTTTTCAACTAATCGCACATCCCTAATTGAAAGAAAAGTAAACTTTATTTATTCTTGAGTTTCTCATATTTGATTTTCCCATATTGATTTGGTTTTTAAAACATTTTATAACAATTCGTAACATTTTAGAACAATTCTGAAACATTTTAGAACAATTTGGAACATTTTAGAACATTACTTAAGTGCTTTAACATCTTCTTTTTCAGTTAGATTGTTTCTACCAATGAATATATTTAATATGTGTAACACATTTTAAAATTTTATCATAACTATCTTGTTGTTTTTTTTTACAAAATCTTGTCCAGTTTACAAAAAAAAACAACAAGATAGTTATGATAAAATTTTAAAATGTGTTACACATATTAAATATATTCATTGGTAGAAACAATCTAACTGAAAAAGAAGATGTTAAAGCACTTAAGTAATGTTCTAAAATGTTCCAAATTGTTCTAAAATGTTTCAGAATTGTTCTAAAATGTTACGAATTGTTATAAAATGTTTTAAAAACCAAATCAATATGGGAAAATCAAATATGAGAAACTCAAGAATAAATAAAGTTTACTTTTCTTTCAATTAGGGATGTGCGATTAGTTGAAAAAAGACCGATAACAATATATCGGCGATTAAAAAAATATTATTATCGGTCAATATATATTTTTTCAAACTATCGTTATATCGATAATATCGGTATTTATCATATATCATATCGATCAAATAATGACAATTTCTTTTTTTTTAATTATATAATACCTTCATTATTTATTTATTATATTATATTAATATAATTGAAATTTGATGTCAAGACTACATTTTCATAGTTCGTGCTGTGTATCTTTTTCTTAGCTCTGCTTGTCTTCAGTCATTTATTTATTCAACAGATAAAATAAAATGTCATTTAGCTTTATTAATTAAAAAACTAAGAACAAGTAGTAGCTAAAGAATTAATGTAGCTTACCGTATAATTTTTTTGGCTACATAAATTCCTTAGCTCCATCTTTCCCTCAGCTCTTGCTTGTTCTTAGTTTTTTGATTTATAGAAATAAATTGTATGCATTTTATTCGTTAAATGAATGAATGTCTAAGAACAAGCAGTAGCTGAAGAAAAGATGTAGCTAAAGAATTATTGATGCAGCTAAAAAAATTATAAGGTGAGCTACATCTTTTCCTTAGCTACTGCTTTTTCTTAGACATTAATTCATTTATTGAATATCATTTTGTTTATTTTAAACGGTTTTTAATGATCAATAAAATTTTTTTTGTCGGTAACAACAGTATTTTCTGCAAAAAATATATCCGATATTTTCTAGAAAAAATATCGGATATTGATACATCGGGATCAAAAAAATATCGGTGATAATAAATCGATATATATCGATATCATATCGGCCATTAAATATATTGGTGACTATCGCACATCCCTACTTTCAATATAACACCAAAAATTCATGTGATGTATACATGTTTGTATGCATACAAAGCTGCTCGTGATCATGAATTTTTTAACATGAGAATTCAACGACTGACTGAAATCATCAGTCTGATATTAATAAAAAAATATCATTAATTTTTTAAATATAAGTATTGCTGTTGTTTTTTTTTATTTTACCTTTTTCATATATTTATATATAATTAGAATAGGAAAATAATTTACAGAAAAAATTTTGTTTTAAAAAATGAATATTTATTCTGATAGTTATTTTTGTGATTGAAAAATTATTCTTCCGTTTCATCATCTTCTATTTGTATAATTTCTTTTTCTTCTTCTTTTCCTTGAATGTGAAGCTTCAATTTTTCATTTTCATTTTCGTCCCATAACTTAAATAAATCATTTATCAATCGTTCAAAGTCAGTATATGATGATTTGTCAAAATATTTTTCAACGAGCTGATGAAGATCTGTAATCCATGGTCGTGTTGTAGACAAATAAATCAAAGGTGTTTCATTATTAGACAATCCAAACACTTCTTCATGTGTTTTCGCACCAAAATATTTCCTTAGTAGCTCCATACTTTCCCAAAAGAGTTGTAAATCCTCATGAAAACTTTTCAATTGATTGAATTTATGGATGTATGTTGAGTATGATGATAAAAATTTTGAATAAATTTTAGATTCACCCCAGCAATCTCCTTGTAATAACCTGAAAAAATCAGTTAATTTTTTTTTTAAAATCAGATAAAATATTATTCTAAAATATAATCATTTTTTATTTTAATAAACATATACTTACATTGATATATACCAGTGTCTTAAATTTAAAACGTTTTTTGCCGCACAGTTTGTATGTGAAACGTTTCCTCTGCGTTTGATCTTTGTATATCCACATTCGTGATCTTTATAAAGAGGTATTCGTATTTTTTTCAAAGCTGAACAACCATAATCATGAAGATCAAGTACTTGTTTTGAATGATTGATAATATTTTCTAACCACTTTTTTTGTTCTAATCCTTTGACACAAATAAACTCAGCTGCTTTCAAAATTTCATTGATTTTTTTGAATGAACTGTCAAATTGTACATCACCTCGCCAGAATAGTGCACTACAATTGTTAAATGATTTATATTTTGGATCTAATTTATTCCATGGTACAGGTGGTGTAATTATTATGTGATCGATTTTATCATCATGTAAACTGATGCACGCGAATTCTTTTAGAATAAACTTATCAGATAACTGAAAACCTTGAATATCAACAATCATTGCCATTTTTATGCAATGTTATAAACGCGAGATGTTGAACACCGAGTTTTTATTCAAGTGTTGTGAGCACGAAAGTTTGCAGTTTACTAATTTCTCAAACAAAAAAAATCAACGTTCTTATAGAACTTGCCCCCCAAAATAAATAATCAAGAATATTCTGGAAATGCTGTAATTTAACAGCTTCTTGACAATCCAATGTTAGTGAATAAATATAACATTTAAATATCAATAATGAATCTTTATTGTCATGTAATTTTTAATGATTATCATATGATTCTTTGCTATCCCATGACTAACCACAAATATTACAATAAGAATGTATCAACAGATTTTGTTGATCGATTTCTTTTTCTTCTCAAAATTATATTTCTTGTGTACAAGATATTGCTTGTAATCGATAAATGCAATCCATCGTATAACACACGAACGTTAAAACAAATATAGATTAGTTTGCACGCTTAGAATATTTATTGCAAGATAATTATTACATACGTGATGAAACATGATAAAAATTATTTGACATTTTATACTAATAACTTGTGCAGTAATATTACAGTTGTTTTAATTTGATATATGAATTGATAGATTTAATAAAAACTGTTTTACCTTCGAATAAAATTTGTTAAACACAACACAATGAAATTTGTTGACCGTAAAATAATTCTTATTGTGCGTCAAACAAATTTTATCAAACTATTAATAAAAATTATTAGAATTACATTAGTTTTCTCGAATTTTCTAGATGCTTCTAAAACCTTCGAGATCTTGACCCCGATCTGACCACCTGATAATAAAAATGGTGTCAGACTATGATATCTTCATTATCAATATTATTATTAATGTATTATTAATATTATAATTATGAAAGAAGTAACTCGAAAGTTCTGGAAGCATCTCAAACCTTCTCGAATTTTCTAGATGCTTCTAGAATTTTCGATCCCCGAAATTCATTAATATAATATATAAAAAATTTAAAATAAAAATAAATAATTATCAACGAATCCTTGACCTTCAATCTGACACCTCGATATATGGTGGCAGACCTCTTTTATTTCACACCTCCGATCTGTCAACCCCGATCCCGATGTGTCAGACTACGATATCGCTTCACACCTCCGATCTGACTCACCTCTTTCATTTCACACCTCCGATCTGTCACCCCCGATATCGCTTCACACCTCCGATCTGACTCCCCGACCCCGAACCCCCGATCTTACACCCCCGATCCCGACCCCTGCCTCCTTTACCCCTCACCGCTGATCTGAAACCGGCCCTGTATAACTACTAATGACGTCACATCAAGTCCAATTCAATGATCCCAGTATTTTTGTCGGATCTGCAGTTTTTGAATATGCTCTTGTTGAATATCTGCAATTTTTCAAAAAACATTCGCCCTGATGATAACGAAGACAGACTTCGCAAAGATTGGCTTTTTTCACAATCTCTCGTCTTCCAGGTACAGACAATTTTTTAAAATTATCGCATTAATATAGAGCATGTTGTCGATCATCACAGACAACACAATTATTGGACGTGCTAATTGTAAGTGAATAAATGTGAATTGTTATTGATGTTATTTTTCTTTGTAAATTTATTATTAAAACTCCCTCTTTATTGGGAAACTGAGTGTTTATTACTGTATCAACAGTCTCACTTTGTTTCCTATTAAAATGGGATAAATTATTAGCTTCATTTATCAAAAACTTGATGAAATCAGCTAATGGTGGAAATTTGTTTTGATTGAGAGTATTGACCCACTTTTCCGCTGTAGATCGGTGTAGTTTATTCTCTAGAATCACGGTGACCATTTCTGGACAATGTACTCCCCCTAACGTTTCAAGACAGGTAATATGACGCCGCAAATTATCAACAAGAGATCTCAAACCTTCTGCAGATTCTCAGGTTATAGCCGGTAAATTAAGTATCGCATTTATATGGGTTGCGATGATTATTCTTTCTACTTCAAAATTTTGTTCCAACGTGGTCCAAGATTTTTTGAAGCTGGAATCAGCAATAGGGTAATTAGCAAGTTTTTTTTTGCCTCATTAACTATAGCTGATTCGAGAAGACGAAATTTATCGATATTGTTCAATTCTGGATGATCTGTAATTAAGGCTTGAAAGGAATTTTTGAAAGATAACCATTCTTCCAAATTTCCGTCAAATGCCGGAATCGTTGTTTGGGGTGATTTTAATTTTTGTTTTGACTGATTGTTTTTTGTTTGAATGGGCGCTGGGACGATAGGTTGCTCAAGTGCACCTATTCTTGTAGCTAAATCAAAATATTTTTCCATAATATTTTCAAATTCAATTTCATCGTCATTGACTGGTTCAGCTATAACCAAGTCATTATGCAGTGACTCGAATTATATAAATTTGTAATACGGTTCAGCCGTAACCGCATTTGCTATTTTGACCGAGCCAGTCTCTACTAAATTCTGAAGTACTGTAATCTTAGCTTTGAGCGTTGTCCTTCGTTGGACAATATTCCTCACAGATACCATGATTATCTAAATTAGATATTTAAAATACAACAATTAACAAGCGACAATTCGATACACTCGCTATGCTTAATAGTCTGACGTTAATTGCATTAATTAATGTAAACAAGATTAAAAAATGTTGAAATATATAAACAATATTTTGCTTTGTTTGTTTCAATTTGATTGTATTTAACTTTTATAAACGATAATTCTGAAGCTTTATTGGATTTTAAATCGTCATTAATTAGAGAATAAATGACTTCAATAATTCAATTTTAATTATATATTTCAATAATTATTTAATTCTTGTAATTTTCAATCTTTAAAACAATTTCAAGTATTTATATCTTGAGTTTAGGAAATTTAATTCATTGTAAACAATTATTGAGTTAATTGATTATATAATTACGTAAGTCTATAAATTTGCATAAATGAGTGAATCAAAAAATCGACCACCATGTGAGGGTCCGGATGCAATAACCGGCCGCACGCTCGAAGCCCAAGAAAACGCGACGTTGCTCTGGGTGAAAAATCAAACATGAAAAATTTAAAAAAAAAAAATACAATCATTCGAAGAATAAAAAAATACATATTTTCCTTCAAATAAATTTTTTTTTACGATTATTAGTTAATGAGTTAAAAATTGAAAACAAAATTTTTTTTTCGAAAAAAATACTTTTTTTAAAATATATAACTTGTGATAACTTTTTTAAAAATAAATAAGTCAACTCGGAAATTTGACTGTAGCTTCATGATAATCTAGCGATGCCACTAGCATCATTAAAAAAATTATTTGTTTATATTGTTCAATTTTTTATATTTATTGTTTTATGTCGACAAAAAAATTCGATTTGTCTAACTTTAAACGAAAAAAGAGTCGGAGAAATTTGAAAATTGAGTGACTTGTCAGTGACAATATTGTGTAGTAGTATGTCAAGAAGTTTTATAAAAATTTTCAGGTATTTTTATTAATTATTTACTGAGTTATTANGAAAAAAAAAAATATAAAATAGCGTTGTTAATTTCGCATGGCTTGGAAACATAAATTAAATTTATAGACATACATATACGCCCTCATCACATTAAATTTTCTATATTAGAGCTCCAAATCACTTTGAAATCAGCATAATTGAAAAGCTTTCAATTGAGTGTTACTTTGATATCTGACACAATATATAAAAAAAAAAAAAATTATCAAGTACATCATTATTTTTACACTAAAAAAAACAAACTGAATTTAAATTTTTCAAATTTTTATTCTCATTATTGACTTTAAACACAGAGTAAATAAACTTCAGTACGCAACGTATAGAAAAAAGAAAATAAATAAATAAATACATTCATATAAATAAAACTTGAATAAAACAAAAGAAATAACTTGAAATTATTATTTTGTTGAAAATAAAATTACTCAAATCATAGAATTTGTTTGAATTAAAAAATTAGTGCGGAAAAAGAAAATAAATAAATAAATCAGATTAAATATCATATAAAAAAGAATAAAAAAGATAAATTTTAAGGATATACCTTTTACATTCATTTTTTTTTTTTTTTTCTATTAAAAAAATATGAGCGAAGAATCTAATTACGTAGTTTTTAGAAAATAAGAAATATTTTTATAATTCAAAATTTGCCTGTGTACAAATCAGAATTTCGTTTGAAAAAAAAAACATTACATTTCAATTTTAATACGTGGCTCACGTGAGTGTGTATATGCTTAAATATCAAGTTTTATTTAAAAAAAAAAAAAATAAATCATAATTTCATTGCTATAAATAAATATTAACAGTTATAATTAATGATTATTAATGTCATCAGACATTTTGATGTGGGCTCATTGGTTATTAAACATTAGTCATTATGAATCATCGGGTCAAAAATATAGATACCCTGGATTCGTGTCACCTGTTGAGTCATTGGTTTTTTTTTTTTTGTTTTTTTTACCTATTTTTAAAAAAGATTATACGAAAAAAAAAAAACATAACAAGCCGGGATATTTTATTTCTATTTTATTTTATTGAAATTATATTTTTTTTTGTTTTATTATTTATCAATTATAGTATCATAAATAGAATATTCGTCATGCTGATAAAATAAAAAAAAAAAAAATTATCTCTCATTTTAATGTTAAAAAACACGTTTCCATATTTTTAACAATATATTTTGTTTTTTTTTTTTTTTATAGATAAATAATTGATAATTGGAAGTTTACAGTCTTTGAATTTTCATCCCCATATATGCCATTTTGATTATAGAATTTTAATTAAAGTTGTGCAATGGGTGGAACAATGCAAAAATTCAACATTTTGTTATGGAAAAATTTCCAAGTTCGGAAAAAACATTGGGGAATGTCGATTTTTGTTCAAGTCATAATACCTATATTATTATATGCCGGGATGAACAATTCAGCACTCGAGTCAATGAAAGGCAAAAATAAAAATATCTCGGAAATGCAAAAAATATTTGCAGCTAAAGGCGTAGATATCATTGAAACCACATCTGTTTCCACTGATCATTCGAACGATAGTGCCATCGGATATACACCACAATCCGATTATACCAATAAATTGATGGAATTGGTTGGAACGTGTGTAGGAGAAAATACCGATGGCTATCAAAATGAAACTGAAATGACTGATGTAATTGCTAACAAAACTGGACCTCTTATTGGAATTGTATTCAAGGTCGATAGTACAAGCAACACATTTAATAATGGCTTGGAATATACATTGAGAACTAATCCCTCTCATGAGTATAAAAAAGTTCAACTGTGTCTGGATTTATCTTATATTGAAACGCTCACTAATGTAAGTATCACACGTGAATCATTGAGAATGAATACTACGAATATGAATTCAACATTATATAGCAAGCCATTTGATAATGCGCTAAGTTCGTTCTGCACTGTAACTTTATTAGTGTTCGTCATCACATATTCAGTTGAAATGGTATATATAGCAAAGGAAAAAACTGTTGGAATAAATGTAAGTACAAATATTTCTTTTCTAATTGAATTTGAAAATTCAAAAGAATAGCACCAATAAATATCAAATTAAACTTTGCATATTGTCTACTATTTAGTAATTCACTGACTCATTTTATTATTAATTATTAATGAGTTATTATTCATTTATTTTTATTAAAAATAATTTCCTAGTTAATGTTTTATGGCAACACCTGCATTAACTGATTATTTGCATGTGAACAAATATAATTTCATTTGACGTAAAATTTCATATTTTTTATTCTGTTAAATGAATCGATGCTTTCATATGAAATATTAAATGAATAAAAAAAAAATCCAATAGTATTGATAAATTTATGATATTGATTAATTTTATTTTATTTTTTACATAGGTAGTATAATAAAACATATTATAAAATATGACAAAATTATTTCCATCAAGTTGAAAAATTTATATTCAATGACATTGTTGTGGCGAGAAGAAATGTAAAATCATTCAGATTCACAATACTTATATCCTGTTGAAAAAAAAAAAAACAAATTAAATCATGTTTAATTATCTTTGATGAAAATGAATTTAATAATTAAATTGATAAATTACCTTGAGGATTGTTAGACTTGATGAAATCTATGAATGATCCTACATGAGTATTTACACCTGGTTTTGATCCTCCGCAATCTGCACCGTTGCTAATTATTCCGACAAGTACAATTTTCTTTGTCATTGGGTTTTCCCACAACACTGGCCCACCACTGTCCATCTAAAATTTGATAATTATTTATTAATGAACGTAGAGATAATAATATGTATTTTTGTTTTTATAAAAAACGTAATAAATTTATATATTATATATTACCTGACAAGAATCTCTGTTTTGAGCATAAGTACATAATTGTGTGTCATCGATATTTTTATTTGGATATTTTGTGTTGCAATATTTTTTTGTCATAACATTGACATTTGTATAGAGTAAAACATTTGATGCTGCACCAGCTAATGATTGTGTTCCCCATCCTTAAAAAAATGTTAATTTTAAGAAATCATAATAGCTATTGATGGTAAATAAAAAAGAAATATAAATATACCTAAAAGTGTAACACTACTTCCAGCAAATGAATCTCTGTTATGTTGAAAAGGTAAACATGCTGGTCCAACATATTGATTGAATGTAATCAAACCATCAATTGTAATGATTGCAATATCATTTGAATATGTATTTTCATTATATTTTGGATGTACAATATAACTTTTAATTTGAAATAATTTTGTTTCACCTGTCAATGTTGCTGAATAAACAATAAATTTACCAATAGTAATAATTGATTGTATGTATGTAAATTAACATGAAAATAAAATAGTCATCTTACGATTTTTTGTGTCATGAAGACCAATTACAACAGCGTAATAGGAAATATCTCGTCCACTAATACAATGTGCAGCAGTTATGACTTGATAATTATTAATAATTGTTGCACCACAATCAATTTCATCTCTACTATGTGATCCTGGTGATCTTTGAGCTAAACCAGCCATCATTGGATATTCATTTAATCCAGTTTCATTACCACCAACAATTCTTCTCTAAAAATTAATCAAAAATTTATTATTATTTTATATATTAGCAGTTTAACAATGATTAATTTAATTACTTGATTACGCCAACCACATTGACACTCTTCCTCGATAGTATATACTGAACACATAAAACTTCCACCTTGAGAATATTGCACAGCATCCATTGTAACATTAATCCAATTATGATCACTTGATACAACATTTATTCCTCCGAAACCACAATATGGTTGAGGTCCCAAATCGTCAGTTGTTACTTTGAGAACATCACCAAGGCACTTATAACTCTGTAATATTTTTTTTATTAAAAATAATACAGCTACAAATCTGTAAACACTGGGCATCATTTGATTGTGTGTAAAAATAATTATTAAAAATTTAAAAAAATGTCGATAACTCGGTGGTGATGGACTTTTAATTAATAAAAAAAAAAATGCTAATAACAAAATGGCATGTAAATCCTTCCATTTAAAACATCAAATATTAAAAAAAAAATTTTTACTTTCATGATACTAAAACAATGATATGTATTTGTTTAAATATTTATAATATATTCTAGCAATTTTTTTTAGAATTTATTGTTACCTGGTCGAACGTTTGATTTACCTTAGGAATATCAATTGTACAATTCATTCCAATTGGATATTGACTGTGAAAACTCCATCGACATTTGTAGCCCCCAAGATATCTTCCATATGGATAATTTGGAGTGGCAAAAGGATAATAATTTCCAGGCTGAATATCGGTATAATAATTGCAGTTTCCATACCCATAAGTTCCTTCGCTAGCATCAAAAAGACCCACAAAAAGAATCACAGATACAAAGATCCCTAAATATTTACAATCATTGAATTAAATTTAAAAAAATATTTGAAATACTTAAATTTTTTAGATTAATTAATTTTATATTATAGATTCAAAATTTATTTATTGTACATAAAATACTTACACAGCATCTTGGAACTTTGTGGATTTCGTAAGTTTAAAAATTTTTTTTTATTCTATTTTTCTTTGCAGTGTTCTATTGTGAAGGATTGACTTCACTTATAAACTGAATATTAAAAAAATTAAAAACGGGCTTTTATATATATTTTTTTTTCTTCACTGTTGACATTTCTTGCCTATCTTAAAAAACAGTTTATTTATTTTTTGTTTATTTATCAAAAATGATTTATGTGCCTGACAAATTTTTAGTTACATCAAAAATAGTAATTTACAATTGTATGATAAAACTAACCGAGTAAAAAAACAAAATTTTATTATTATCAATATTTTAATTTTATATATTTTTTTATTTAATAATAAATTTATTTCATTGGGTATTTATTTTCTATGTAGTAAATAATTTTTTACAAAATGTAAAATTTATTACTGTGTAATAAATAATGATCACCTGAAGCAGATCATAATTTTTATATTAAAAATAAATAAATAAATTCTAATGAAATTATAAAAAATGTTTTGAATTTAGATCTTTTTTTTTTATTTTATTTTTGATAATAAATAGCAAAAGAAAAAAAATTCCACGTGTGTTTACATTTTGATTTATAGAAATCTTTGATGTCACAAAATGATCAAATAAACCGTTATCAGTAACCTACTTAATAATTTACAAAAAAAAAAATCCTTGACTTTATTTATTTATTTTTTCAAATCATAAAATTTATGATAAAAAAGATTGTTCCAAGTTTAAAAAAATAAAACATTATTTTTTTTATTTTATTATTGTTTCCTTGTTTTTGTAACATTGGATATTTTTTTAAGATATATTATAGCAAAGATGTTTCGTTATGATGATTTTTTGATAACACTTTTTCAAGGCTACATATTTTTTTAATCGACTGATTTTTTGGTATTCTAATTTGTCATTTTATTTTAATGACAAAGTAATTTGTATCCTTCTGTTTCTTGATTATGAATAAACACTGTCATCATTTTATTGGAAATTTCTTTAGAGGAAACTATTTACAAATGGGTATAGTTGGAAACGACATGCTTTATTGACAGGCTCATGATTAAAGTCACCGATCTATATAGTTCGAGTGAGTGGAGGTAAGAACAGATGATGTACAACATGTATGATTTAAATTTTATATATTTTTATTGTTCATTAAGTAATGCCTCAAAATCCACTATTTTTACCTGCTTATGGAGGAGGTTTTTTATTTCACCCGCGCGGGCACTCTACTAGCAGCACTCTATATATATATACTTTTCAAATCTATCATCTAATATTTCATACTATTCCTCAGCGTGTAATTCATACTCATTTTGTTATATCTATCATTTTTGTTATATAAATGTGTATATTGAAATTAGCTTGGTATAACTGCTTCGTAATACCCTCATCACTGTTGATGATAATAATTCTAAATTCAAATAATCGATATCAAAGTGTTTTTTTTTATGTTTATTCCATAAATATTGATTAAAATCTCGGTACATTATTAATTAAAAAATATTTTTATAATTCAAAGTGAGCGAGGATAGATTTGTTTTATTTGAATAAACAAAAAATTATTATTCAATTATAATATGTGGCTTAGGGGATGTTGGATATATGCTTGGAAAATCAATTTTTTCATTCAACAAAAAATTATCAATGTTACAGTTACATGTAAGTATTATTAATATTTCATTAGAATTCGAGAAGATGTGTTCAATAGTTGTCAAGTAATATATATTCATGACTCATGACTATAATTACTTATTAAGAATCATCATGTCGCTGGTGTTTTTTTTTNTTTTATTTTATTAAACTAATAATATTTTGTTTTTTTTTTTTTTTCATTTGACAACATTATTAATAAATTATTTTGTGTTGTCCATTTCTTTGCTTTTAATTTACCAATAAAATCCTCTTTTTTTTAAATTTATTTTTCTAATTTTTGCAGCTCTTGATGATTATTAAATGTAATTTTTCCAACATCATGTTCTTGACGTTTTATGTTTTTCAACTGTTTCTAATTATTTATGTGTATCTTTTTGTACATTCATCAGATATAGGACTTAAGTGTACCTATTTTTTTGAACCATCTATTCATTTCAATGGATTTTTTTTATTTATGCTTTTTGAAAGAATACATAAAAATATTTTCATTATGCTTAAGTATATTGAAAAAAAATATATAAATAATCAGTTTAATTTTTAACTGTTAATTTTCGTAATTTTAAAGTTACTAATTAGTCGTTGGCTTATTTTTTTCGACGTTAGTAAAAAAAACGTAGTACATATAGATACTGAAAATACTCGACTATTTTAAATCATTCTTCACGAATCTGTATAAACTATAAAGAAAAAAAAATTAAAACTACAAACATGATTATTTTAATTATTCATAATAAGTTAAAAAAAAAATGAAAAATAATTTATATAATCTATAGAACCATGTAAAAATAAGTGAGATAAATATGAAAAAATCGAAATCAAGGCTATTCAAAAATATTTTTGTAAATTATAATTATTTATCTTAAGTCTCAAGCTTGATTTGTATATTTATTTTTGTGTTATTTGTATACAATATATATACACATATATAACATATGCATACATATATATAAATTAGTTTTTAATTTTCAAGTATAATGAATGTGTGTCGTGACGAATGGCCGGAGGGCAAAGAATATAAGTCGCAACCAATAATATCGATTCTAACTTCTAATACGCTGCCTAAAATCTATTTTCATGAAAATGACCGATATGGTTTTTTTTTTTCGACTATCAGTAAGCTGTGTGGGCTGTGTGGTTCGTACTTCGTGACAGTTTATGAGTATTGTGTCGATTGTGTCCTCATTGACGAAGGCTGATCAAGTGGTTTTAGCAACTCAAAATCAGACAACAAAAACTACAATAAAAAGCTGTTTCATCATTTGGGTAAATATATATTTAATGATATTTATTAATTTATCAATAAATAGAATTATTTTTATAAATTATTAATCAAAAATATATTGATGATTTTATTTATTTATACGTGCTTTAACAAGAAAAATATTTTACAAAATACAATATTGACATTTATATTTTTATTTTATCATAATTATCATTCTTATTATGTAATGGACTTATCAAAAAAAACGTGGCAATATTGCTTTGATGGTTGATACTAATTTAAATTCAATTGATCGATATTTAGGGTGTTTTTTTTTTTTTTTAATGAAAAAATGCAAGAGGAGAATCTAATTACGTATTTTTTATATGGTGAAGAAATATTTTTATAATTAATTATATATTGAATTCAAAATTTGCCTGTGTACAAATCAGAACTTTGTTTGAAAAAATAAAAGCATTACATTTCAATTTTAATACGTGGCTCACGTGAGTGTGCATATGCTTGAATATCAAGTTTAAAAAAAAAAAAATAATAATAATAATTTCATCGGTATAATTAAATATTAACATTATAATTCATTATTATTAACGTCATTAGACATTTCGATGTCGGCTCATTGGTTATTAAACATGAGTCGTTATGCATCATCGGATCAAAAATATGGACACACTGGATTCGTGTCACCTGTTGAGTCATTAGTTTTTTTTTTTTTTGTTTTTTTTTTATCTATTTTTAAAAAAGATTATACGAAAAAAAAAAAGATAACAAGCCAGAATATTTTTTTTCTATTTTATTTTATTGAAATTATATTTTTTGTTTTATTATTTATTGATAAGTATCATTAATAGAATATTAAGAGGCTGATAATAAACAAAAAACAAAATCATTTTATATTCAACAATTATTATATAAATTTTTCTTTACAATTAATATTTTCTTTATCATTGTTGTATCGGAATATCATTTCAACGTTAAAAAACATGTTCCCATATTTTTAACAATATATTTTGTTTTTTTTTTTTTTTATAGATAAATAATTGATAATTGGAAGTTTACAGTCTTTTATTTTTCATCCCCATATATGACATTTCAATAATAGAATTTTGATTAAAGTTTACAATGGGTGGAACAATGCAAAAATTTAACGTTTTGTTATGGAAAAATTTCCAAGTTCGGAAAAAACATTGGGGATTGCCGATTTTTGTTCAAGTCATAACACCTATATTATTGTATGCCGGGATGAACAGTTTAGCACTCGAGTCAATGAAAGGCAAAAATAAAAATATCATTGATCAAAAATTTATTTATTTTTTTCGAGTCACACAAGCAACAGGTCATTGCATGTAGCATAAACATCAGAGTTATGATTGTTTTACGGAGGCGAATCTTCGATTCACCAATAGTATTTATTTTTGTATTTTGGCAAAACAAAATATTTGACAAAATACAATATTGACATTTGTGTTTTTATATTAACATAGTTATCAATGATACTTATCATTTTCATTGAATAATAAACATGTATATTAAAATAAACGTGGCAATGTTGCTTATCGTGACTTTACTTTGACGGTTGCTAGTAATTTTAAATTCGATTGTGTTGTTCAATATCGTGGGGTGTTTTATTTTCAATTGTATTTTATTTCAATTTTAATTATAATTAGCTATTATTAGTTTCATCTAAATTTTCAACGTGGGCTTACGTGGTTATTCACGTTAGTCATTATGAATCATCGGGTCATTAATATTTCATGTCACCTGTTCAGTCATTGGTTTTTTTTTTAATCTATATTCTTAAAAATGATAAAACAAGAAAAAAAAAANAAAAAAAGATAACAAACCTTGGATATTTTTTCTATTTTATTTTATTAAACGGATAATATTTATTATTTTATTGTTGAAATCAAAAATAAAATTTCTTCATATTCAACAGGTCTGGTTAAAATATTACATATAATAAAAAAAAAATGATTTTTTTTAATGATTATTTATCAACATAATATATATTTGATTGTTTATAGTATTTCAAAGTATTATTTGAATGTTGAAAAAATATTTTTCCATATTTTAAAAAATATATTTTTGTTATTTTTTCTTTATAGATTGATCATCGATTATTGGAAGTTTACAGACTTTAATTTTTCATCCCCATATATGCCATTTTGATTATAAAATTTTAATTAAAGTTGTGCAATGGGTGAAATAATGCGAAAATTTAACACGTTGTTATGGAAAAATTTCCAAGTTCGTAAAAAAAAGTGGTTACTATCGATTCTGGGTCAAATATACGCTATAGGAATGTTCGCTTTCTATTGCTGGGTCATTACCAGTATCATGACTTTCAATACAAATGCTCATTCAAGTGAGAGATCAGTGAGATTCACACCAAAATCAAATGATACAACCACACTGATGGAGCAGGTCAAAATATGTTTACAAGCAACAGATCCAGAATCAAATATTAGTATTTCTAGTTATGAAACTCAAGAGGAAATGCTTAATGTAATGGCGAATAATACAAATTTTGAATCAACTATTGGTATCGTTTTTAAAAATAGTAGCTTGCCAAATAATTTAGAGTATGAAATAAAGAATGGCACTAATCTTTATTTTCATCAATCAGTTGAATCTTGTTTGAATAAAAGTAAAAACACAAATACTACAGAAAATAAATTGAACACAACAGACCGTCAAAACAAAACAAGCGTCGATGTTAAACTACTTGGATATGTTAATATTACCTTAATGGTTTTATCATGCATATGTTTAGTTGAATTAAGCTATATTTCAAATGAAAAAATCAGTGGAATAAACGTGAGTACCAATATTTTTTAATTTTTAATTTTTTTTTTTTTTTTTATCATATATTTTTATTCTTCAACTAATATTTATTATCTGATTGATTTTAGGTCTTAATGTCATTAAATGGAGTTGATAATTGGCTGAATTTGTTGAGTTGGTTTGTCAGTGGTGTCATTTGGAACTCAATGACATTATTATTTTTTGTTATTATTTTAAGTGTATCCTGGGTCACTGCTGCACCATCATTTATAGAAAATGGAAATCAAGTTATCTTGTTTATGGCATTGTTATTGAATTTTACTCATACTCTGTGTTTTGTATATCATTTTGGATCATATTTTAACACTCGTAAGTCTAATTATAAAGTATTTTTACTTAAATTTTTTTGATTTTACTCCATTAAACTTGATAATATTTTACAGCTTGGAAATCAAACTTGTCAGCAATAGGATTCCTCACTTTACCGTTTTATGTTAACATGGTACCCGAGTTGGTCAATGTACGAACTAATCGTTTATTTGCGTATTTGAAGATAATCAGTCCATCTTTTTGCCTTGATGAGATTTTTAACGAAATCAGTATATATGAGAAAAAAGGTATCCAGTAAAAAAAAAATAACGAAATTAAATAAAGCTTAACTATTGTGAATGAATCAATCTACGTGATTTCTTGAAAATATAAATTTAAATTTGATTTTGTGGTTTTCAGGTGATGGAATTGGATTTACAAATATATTCTTAGCTGGATCAGAGACAAAGCCATTTGAAACATCAATTGGAATGATTATGCTTTTTTCAATATTGGGAGCAATACTCCATTTTTTCATGGCACTATACATTCACGCAATTAAACCTGGTGAATATGGTGTTAAACGTCATCCTTTTGCATGGTTCTTGAAAAAGAAGAATAAACCAGGAGATGATCAAATCCAATTAGACTCTGATGAATTTGAACAAAAAAAAGAATTCGAAAAAATACCTGCTGGAAGTCTTAAAGCAGGAGTGCAAATCAGAAAGCTCAAAAAAATATATAGCACAGGTTTTATTAATAAAAGCGAATTTCACGCATTAAAAGAAGTATCAATTGACTTTTATCATGGTGAAATAACAGCATTACTGGGTCACAATGGAGCTGGTAAAACAACAATGATATCCATATTATCAGGATTAACTGACTCATCAGGTGGTGTTGTCATGATAAATGGAAAAAATGTTTTAAATAATCATGATGTAATTAGTAATAATGTTGGTCTTTGTCCTCAAGTTAATATAACAGTTCCAGATCTTAATGTTTATCAACAAGTTTTATTTTTTGCTAAATTACGAGCTAAAAATAAAACTACAGTACAAATTGAAGAAGACGTTGAATCTCTACTTTTAAAAGTTAATTTACAAGATAAAAAAAATTGCACACCAGATCAATTGTCTGGGGGACAAAAAAGAAGATTATGTTTGGCACTGGCGGTAATTGGTGATGCAAATGTTTTGATTTTTGATGAGCCAACATCCGGAATAGACACTGAGGGTAAACGAGAAGTTTGGGATATAATTTCAGCAATGAGAAATCACAAGACAATATTAATCAGTACACATGATATGGAAGAGGCAGATATTCTTGGTGATAGAATTGCCATAATGCATTCAGGTAAACTCAACAGCTATGGAACTTCTATGTTTTTGAAAAAGTTACATGGAGATGGTCAAGTAGAAGTTACACTTTCACTTGAATCTGGCTGTGATACTGCCAAGATACTCGAGATAATAGGTGAAGATGTTGAAACTTTGAATCAAAGAAATGATTCAATTGTATTAGCAATTCCCAATTCCGAATCATTACCTGAGACATTGGATAAATTAGAATTATCTAAAAAAAAATTGGGCATCACTGGTATAAGTGCATCAATAATGACTTTAGAACAAGTTTTTGTTAAAATCACTGAAGAATTTGATCATAATATCAACAATACATTAGATGAAGTGAACAACGACTTAGTATTGTTTGATAGAAATACAGGTTTTGCCCATTTTATGCAAACTTTGAGAGGATATTTGATAAAAAAATATGCTTGTGCCATGCATAATTCATGCAGTTTTATTTTTCGTCTGGTTCTTCCTTGTTTACTAGCGACATTGATATTATTATTTTTTCCACTAGTCGATATATCTGTTACTCAAAAACAATATGTAGTTTTCAGTTCATTGGTCATTACTTTATTGATGCCTTTTTTAATAGCTTATTTCGTAACTCAGCCACTTAGTGAAATAAGAACAGGGTTTAGACATCTTCAAAACATATCTGGAGCTTCAAAAGTTTCATATTGGGGTTCTATGTTTATTTTTGATTTTACTCATTACATGGTAACAATAATTTTACTTTTGGCATCCTTAATACTTGGTGATCATATCTTAGATACACAAATTTATAATGTAGCAAATGTTATTATGTATTTGTTGTTATCATTACTATTTGGTTTAGCTGGTTTATTTTCAGTCTACGTTTTCAGTTTGTTCAATTTTTCAGAACTCACATCGAAAAATTGCTTGATAGCTGTACCATTTGTTATTGCTAACTTTCTGTACCTTATTTATTTTTATTCCAACCAATTAATGGTCATGAACGTTTTTTTGCTTATTCCACAAGTAAATTTCTACTATGCAATCAGTTATTATTTTTGGATTAGTTATAATAATGGGACTTATTGGAACTTTGAAATAACTAACAAACTATCATTACCATATTGTTTAATCATCTTTGTAATATCATTCATATTATTTATTGGCATTATCATCATTGTCGAACAAAAAATAATAGCAAAATTCGTGAGAAAAATCAAGAAAAATAATTCCATTTCGAACACAACTGAAACAGATGAATTAGTGCAAAAAGAAAGAGCCATTGTTAGCGAAGAGGTTGAAAAACGCCTTAGTAAAACAGTTGAGCATAATAATGAAAATGTTTTTTTGGCACATGAATTAAGGAAAAATTATGGAAATTTACAAGTTGTAAAAGATATTAGTTTCCGAGTAAAATCAGGAGAATGTTTTGGTCTTCTTGGAGTAAATGGTGCTGGAAAAAGTACAACTTTTAAAATGTTAACTGGTGAAGAGAGTGCTTGTCATGGTAAGATGTATTTGAAAGACATTGGCATGCATGACAATCGTGACGAGTATTTATCCAAAATGGGATATTGTCCACAGCACGATGCTCTAATTGAAACATTGAATGCTTGGGATCATTTGTATCTTTTTGCCAGACTCAGAGGAATACCAGAATCACAGATAAAATCATCAGTGGAAGGTTGGANAAAAGATTGAATTTGACTGCTTGTGCTTCAAGACCAAGTCAAACATACAGTGGTGGAAACAAAAGAAGGCTTAATATTGCATTGGCATTAATCGGTCAACCATCATTGGTCTTGATGGATGAACCAACAACTGGTGTTGATCCAGCAGCAAGAAGATCATTATGGAATACTTTAAAGTATTATCAGGAATCTGGTCAATCAATAATTCTCACTTCTCACAGCATGGAAGAATGTGAAGCTCTTTGCAATCGATTGGTCATCATGGTTAATGGAAAGCTAGTTTGTGTTGGTGCAGTTCAAGAACTAAAACAACGTTTTGGTGCTGGATATAATATTCACGTGAAAATGTCACCTGCTTCATCTGTTGAGGACGTACAACATATCAAAGAAACCATCGAATCAACTATCAGGTGTCAAAAAATGGATGAAAATACTGGTTTTCTTGGATATCATGTCACTGACCCTAATGCGACCTGGACAGTGATGTATCGCATGATGAATACATTGAAAAATAATTATAATTGTATTGAAGATTTTGCAGTACTTTCATCGACACTGGAGCAGCTTTTCATCCAGTTTGCCAGAGCCGAGCATACTGACTTAGCTAGTCATGAAATTCCTTGATATGAAAAATCCAAAAATAACTTTCACTAATGGTTTTTTTTTTTCATTCTGATTGTTTTTTTTTTTAAATCTACATACAAAAAATGAATAAATATTAGCAAATAATCGTTAAAAAAAAACTGATTAATAATTTTAAAAATGCTCAATTTTACTGCTTATTTTTCACGTTTACTTTACAATATTTATTTTTTGTCTTATATTTGATATACAAAAAATATAAATTTCCAAGACTCAGTTATAAATCACGAACTACTTCATTCTCTTTTATGTAAAAATTTGAACATTCAAATAGTGTAATTTTGACTTTAGTTTTTTAATGTGGATAAATAAATATATCAATATCAAATTTGGCAAACTCAAAATCTTTTGTTGTTTACTGTTTTGTAATAATTACTTATTATTCATTTATTTATATATGTGTTATTAAATTGATTGATATGTTAAAGTAATCATCTTCGAGCTTTGTTATATTTAGCTTGTGTACCAAGTGCCAAAGAATTTTTTTGTTTAATTTTTCATAAGATCTTGATAACAATGACTGCAACATTTGATTTTCCTATTATTTATTTTAAAATTTTTCTCTATATAGTGTTGAATTTTTTCTCCTTTTTATCTCTCGAGCTTCAACTTTCTTTACCGTATGGACAATGGCAACTTAGGGATTAATAAGCCGACGTATCATGGTGGCTGGTAGTGGTTGCCTTGACAACAATGAACGATGTCAATAAAAGCAACTGTCCACTAACCTTTCAATCTGACATTCAGAAGCTTCAAAAACAATTGTCTTTTAGATTAAAAGTAAAAAAAAAAAACAGTATTTATCATCATGTTGTTTATTTAATTATTTATAAATAATATATAAAAAGAAAAAATAAAGTTAATGTCATTTATGTTTTACCATGTCATATTTTTATGGAACTCCAATAACTAGTTCTGACAGTCAGTCCAAAAAAAAGGTATGAATTTGGTGAAATTAATTGTCAAAATAATTATTCAAACAATTTAAAATATATTTTATTTTTAGCACAGAAGAAAAGTAACGACAAACGATTTGGAATTGGAGCAAGTTCGACAACGACGTAAACATCCATCCAAAACAAGATCAACAAAATCAAAGTTATTCGTTACGACTAATGAAACAAACGATGAAACTACTTCATCACCAAAATCAAAATACAAAAAACACAAGGAAGTTGACAAATTACTGACTGATAATGAAAAATTAATATCAAAATTAGAAACAACACCTGAATCAGGTAATTATTATTGTTCATTTGTTATATTATATCATAATAATACTTTAAAAAAAAGAATAATATTAATTTGTTTTTTTTTTTTTTAGGATTTATTGAAGAACTGAGTGAAAAAGAAAATAAATTAATTAAATATAAAAATCGTTGTAGTAAATTAGAAAAATCATATCAAGAAAATGAATCAGAAAAAGTAAAATTAGAAAAACAACTTGCAAAACGTGAAAATGATTTTATTGAATTAAATTTTCATTATGAAGAATTAGTTAAATTAGTTAAATCATTTGAGCAAGAAAAATCAACTCATTTAATTGAATTGAAAAAATTAAAAACTGAAAATTTACAGCTAAATGAAGATGTATCATTATTGAAAGTTTTGATATACAAATTAAATGTAGAAATTGAAAGATATCAGGACAAGCTGAGACAAATTAATCAGCAGATTGATGTTGATGATAAAAATGTTAATCAAGCCACTGAAAATAAAAGGGTTTTTGAATCATGGGGAAATGTCAACAGCCATGTGTTGGCTCCACTTCTTGATGCTTATCATGAAAATATTGAAGAAAAAGAAAATTTAATTAAACAATATCGTCAGGAAATTGATCACTTTGGTGGAAGATGTAAAGATATTGTTGCTGAAAATAATGAATATCGTAAGAAAGTTGATGAATATAAATCTGAGGTAATTTTTTTTTTTTCAAATTAAAAACAGTTGGAATAAACAGGAATTTTAAATTTTTTAAATCAACATTTACCTAAAAGCTTTTGATATTTTTTAATTGTTAAACTTCAACATTTGAGCTGAATGTTGTATTAACAAGAAAAAAAATATATAAACCTATTTTGGCCTTGGAAAGATAATAAATTTAATATTTTTTTTTCCAAGTGTGTGTTTATATTTGTAAAAAACGTATTTACATCATTGAAAATTATTTTATTGTTTATTTTTTTTTTAGCTGGAAAAAATGTCTACAGAAATGACAATGATATTGGAAGATGCAAATTTAGTTAAAGAAGAAAATAGTATATTGTCACGTCAACAAGCAATCCATCAACAAAAACTTCATGAAATCCATTCAATTTATGAAAAAAAAGTTGAATCAATGTCACAAGATAACAATAAATTACACACCGGTTATATGAATTGTAAAACTGAGCTCAGTAATATTCAAGGAAAATATGAAATATTAAATGAAGGCTATGAAAAGCTCAAAAAAAATTCTGATAAAACAATGCCAGTGTCTGTTCATAATCAAGCAATTGAAGAATGCAAATCACTTTTTGAAGAATTAAAAAATCAATATGATACTGAAAAAAAAAAACTTGTTAGTCAATTAAAAAAATATGAAGAAATTAATCCAGATTATGAACGACAATTGTTAACATTAACAACAGAAAAAGAACAATTAAAACAACAAATTAAAAATTTAGAAAAAAATTTAAAACACACACAAAATAAATTAAAATATTTTCAAAATTTAATTTCTTCAATTCAAGTATCAAGAGATTCATTTAAACGACAATTATCAAAGACAACATCATACTGTGAAGAATTAGTTATTGAACAAGAAAAATTAATAACTGAAAAAAATAAATTAATGACACTATTAGAAAAACGAGAAAAAGAAAATGTAAATATTCAAAATCTTGGTGATAATATTGTTCAAAGAATGGGTACACTTAAAACACAGCTTAAAAATGTACAAAAAGGTGCAAAAGAACAATTAGAAACAGTTGAAAAACATATGAAATGTCAAGAAAATGATGTTGGAAAAATAAAACTAGATCATCATCATGAATTACAAAGATTAAAAAAATTGCTTAAACAAAAAGAGGATGTTATTGGTAAATTACAACGTGAAAAATTAACAACCCAAGATAATTTAGAATTAATATGGAAAACAGCAAAAAATGATGATACAAATGTTAATGATGTTTTTAAAAATATTAGAGTTAATAATGTTTAAATAATTTATTGTTAATTAAATTTTAATGATTCATCAGTGTTAATCTAGTCATTAAATTGAATAATAAATACTTTTTTAATTTATTATCATCATTTTTCAAATATTACAATAAGAATTTTGTTTATTTTAAATATTTTGATTTACTCACGAGTTGAGTCATTTGTTTATTTATATTTATTGACAACTCTTTTTATATTTTTGTGTGTTTTTTTATTTGTTTGGTTATCATCACCTGTTTCATTTAGTGGTGACATCAACATAAACACAAGTGTAGATGGAGGCTGTTTGTCATTTTTTTTATTTCTAAATTTTTTATCATTGATACTAAAGGCCCATCTATTATAATCCAATGATCTCACACACTTGTAATTTACATACTTAACAACAACTCACCTTTAACATTATATCACAAAAAAAAAAAAGAATACTTTATTTAAATATTATTAATACAAGTGTGAAAATTATTCTGAATAATTTAAAAAAAAAACAAGAATAACAATAACAAGTTCTTTAAATTTATTATTTATTTTTTTACCCAAATTTTTGAAAATTCATTAAAATTTATTTCATTTACAGTCAGTATTAATATTTTTTTTAAAAATAATTTATTCATAGTGAATGTCAACTCGTCCAAAACGTGTCTTGAATACTCGACGTTTTTGAATAAATTTATACAAGTGTGTATATTGTAGCAAAAAAAAAAAATTAAATTATGTTGGGGTCTAAGTAAAAATTATTCAAGTGGGTCATTATGTGTTCCAAGGTTCAAAATCACTATCTTAAATATTTCACAATAATACGTTTTATATATTTATAAATGTTTATTTTTTATTATTTCTAATCTCAATGCTAAATTTTCATATCAAAAAGTCATTAATTGTTAATGATTTAAATGATATTTCGCTAATTAATAGAAGAAGAAAAAAAAATTTACAACATCTTCAATGATTATCAGTTATCTTTATTTCTATTTATAAATTTTGTTTATTTTAAAATAAATTTTACATTTCCCGCTTTGATAATTTTGATTACCCATATTTTTTTTTTTTCTCCCCCTTGCAATTTTTATTTTCACGAGGGGGATGAAGAGTGTGTTTTATGTGTAGAAACATACCCGATTGACTTCGGTTGTCTTCGAGTACCCTCGGAAATAAAAAGCAATATGTCGAGCACTAGGCGCGTCGTCGTAGTCGTCGTTATTATTTTACAACCGGGTCTTCGTGTGTGTGACGTAAAATTATTATGTTGACAACTGATAAATCATTGTTTAATATATTCAAAGATAATGTGATCTAAATACATAATTATTGTAAATTGTAAATAGTAATTATAATTAATAGAAAATAATTTAATTGTCAGTGTTTATTGTCAGTATCAAAGTGTTAAAAATTCAGCCGGTGGTCATTGATTTTTTTTTCTTTTCATTTTTTTTTTTCTTTTATTACTACATAATACCACCAGATGATCGTAAAATGTCACTTTCGTCATTTAACTGGTTTGTTTAATCATTGATTGTGCCAAAATACTGACTAAAACATACATAATTATTGGATTTAATTTATATTATTATTAACAAAGGTAACAACTCTATTTTATTATTATCATAAATTTTTTTAATTTAATTTTTTTATTACCTTATTGAATTAAAAAAAAAAAGAAAATTATTTGCATGACACAAAGTTTAGCTAGTGCAATAAATAATTAATAAATTAATTTTTTTTAATTAATTATTATTTTTAACTTTTACCATTACACTTGAGTACATGTTTTTTTTTTT
>MKYW01000077.1:252795-267180 GCA_015776835.1 Aphidius ervi
TTTTTTTTTTTTTTTGCAATCTAGTTTGAATTTTGAAGTTATTATTGTTCGAGGTTATGAATGATTGCAACGTGGGGTTATCAACAATATGTTGTTACGTAAAATTCGATATGATTCGTGTGTCAATTTAATTCAATCGATTGATAAGCCAGCTGATTATTTATCGTAAAGTGCAAAATGATTGAAAGATATTGTTCCTTCAAAAATAAAAACATTATTTAGACATTAACTATGATGCCGGAAATTAAACTTGTGTTATGTTTTTTTTTTTTTACTGATTATTACACTTGGTTTATTTTTTTATACTAACACGTCATTTATATAGATAAAATACATAAATTTTTGGATCAATAGATATGCTTTAAAATAGAGAAAGTTGTATTTTTTTATTTTGCAATATAAAAAAAAATCATTAGTGTAAATAAAAAATAAATTAAATAAGGAAAGAAATTTTTTTTTTTTATTAAGGAAATATACTAGATTACGTCAGTTCTATTCTTCCCACGTGAAAAAAAAAAAAAACAATAAACAACAATAATAATTTTTATAAAAATCTGTAATTTACAACTAACATGTGCAATGACAATGACAACATCCGGAAAATCATTTCTTCAGTCAATTATATATATTTTTTAATTTTCTTTTTATTTATAAATAATAAATAATTCATACAATCGTAAAGTTAAATGAAATAGCTATTTTATGATCAAACGAGCTGATAAAAATTCCAAACTTCAAGACACAATGCCGACACATAACAGAGGTTCTTCTTTTTTTTTATTTATTCCTTGACAGGTTACATGTAAATTATCAAATAAAAATAAAAAAATCACGGTGATATAATAATTTAAATATTATCTATTTTAAAAAAATTTTATTATTAATATATAATTATTAATTTGACATTCAAAAATAATTCATTAACAAAATATTTATATTTTTTTTAATTATATAAATTTTGATGATTATTTTTCATTATTTATTAATATTTTTTTAAACATTTTAGTTTATCAATATTTAATATTTTTTAATCAATGACAATGTAAATTTAACAAAGACCGGTATTATATTATTAGTGGGGATAATCCGTGTATACATGTATATTTGTTGAGGGGGTGCACAGTGCCCCTGGCGTCAGTAAGAATAACCACTCTTGTCTGCAACGACAACGACGACGACGTACATACACTGTAGATACTCGATGATAACAACAAACAAACGCAAACCGTTGTCGAATCAACACACACAGTCATTCGTTTTATCGTGTTAAAACCGGCAGTATTTTTTTTCCTCATAACTATCATATAATCAATATAATAAATATACCATTGTTATAACAATAAAAAGTGTAAATTTGTTAAATAAAATTATATCAACAGTTAATTTAAAAACAAAAGAAAGTTCAACACAAAGTAAAATTATTTTTTATCTTGTGTACAAAAAAAAAAAAAAGAATAAAGTTGGCAGTGTTTTTTTTTTTTGCGTAAAAATAAATCACAACACGTGGGTGTCAATATAATTATCAACGCAATTATCACAATTAACATGATGATTATTAAATAGTATTAATTATAAATAAATAATTAATATTTATTGTTTTGTTTTTTATTAAATAATAATATTGTTTTTTCTTTTTTTTGTTGGTGAAAATAATAGTGAAGAAAATATTAAGTGTGTTGGTGAATTTTGAAGAAAAAAATTTGAGAAATTAACTGTGAATGGAAGGCACAGAGAAAATTAAAGTTTTATTTATAAAAATTATAAATAAAAAAAATATTATTTTAATGAAATAATGGAGTTCGAGCTGGATGGAAGTTTAAAAGAATGGGCCAAGGATAAACCATTGAGTATTTTGCAGTTGGATCCAGCTGACAGAGCTGTTCTTCGAATTGCTGGTGAGTTATTTTAAAAAACAAATAATACTATTTCATTTCCGTATTTATTTTATTGATAGTATTATTGTTGTAAAATTACTTGTTCTTTTAAAAATAAACATTGCTGTTTATTTTTTTTTTTTTATTAATTTATTATTAAGAAGAAGAAAAAGTGCCGGTTATTTATTTCACGAAATAAAATTAGATGCGTGTTTCATTGTTTATATGTAACAGTTGGCACTTAATGATACCTTTCTCTTTTATTTTAAAATTTTAAATACAACATAAATCAAAGAAAAAAAGGTATCCAAATTTAATTTTGTATATAATAATACATTTCTTAATTATTAGTTTACATTTTTTTTAAAAACTTTATCGAGTCTGACGTCTGTCTTTTTATGTTTTTTTTTATTTAATAATACAATTGAGTTTTATTTTGATATTTTAATGAAATCCAAGAAATTGTTTTGTCTCGTATTTGTACTTTTTTTTTTTGGCTCATTCACCCCTTTCTTGGAGAGTGCTTTTAGCGACACGAGTTGAAATAAAACACACGCGTTAAACGAGTCCTTTGTGTCCAAGACCTTATTCCCCCTTTTTCATCTTCTCTCTATCTTTTTTATTTATTTTTTTTTCAAATTTATTTATTTATTTTCTCTCAACTTCAATTCTCTCACACACAACTTGTCTCAACTTTTATTTCATTTATTACCGCGTGTACTGTAAAAACTGGAAACTCCTCAACCGTATCTATACATTTTTTTTTTTAAATTTGTTTCTTTTTTTTTTTTAAATTCATCAGGTTATTTTCAATAAAATGATATAAATCATTGAAATATATATTTTTTAAAATTGAGCTTATCATTTCCGTTGAAAGTAATTTTATTTAATAATTTTTAAATAAAAGAAATTTATAAAATTACGCTAAATTAATTTTAATTTGTATAAAAAAAAAGTTTAAGACATCATATATATTTTAAGCAAATAGTGTTGTTTTTTTTTATTTAATGTTCAGACATGCAATCACAAGTGCGATTTTAATAAAGTACACTTGGCGTTAAATATAGTACCGTCAAGTGTATAAAATGTATTTTTTAAGTATCTCAAGTAGTCTCAATCGAGCGTTGATTTTTCGCGAAAACACTGTCCATAAAATGAATCATCACGATAAATTAACTTGTACGCATCGTTTATTCTAGTGTTTTTATAAAAGATATATATATATAAATTGCTATATATTAATGAGGTTAAATCGACTCTTAGCATGCAATATGATGATAATGATGATAACAGAAAGAATAAATAGATATTAGCAAGAAGTGACGATTAAAAATTTCAAGTTGAATTTCATACGTTTGTTTTTCTTTGTAAAATGCAACCACACAACTACACAAGTTTAAAAATAATTCATAAGACTGTTTGAAAAAATAAAGAACCTCATTGTAATATCATTTTTAAAAAAATTTTTTTACTCGTTAAATCTGAGACACATGTTTTAGGCGAAAAAAAGTTAACTGATTTTTTTGAAATGCAGACTTGATTGTGGGTGATAAATTTTATTAATTGACCTTTAAAAATAACAACAAATATGTAATTATCAAGTTGAAATGAAAAACTTACAAAAAGTTAATTTTTTTGTTGCTATTGTTCAAGGTCAATTATTAAAATATATCACAACAATAATTTGACATTTCAACTGTCAAAAGTCAGTCAAAAATGTTTATCTTTGAATGTACGACTTTTGTCAGTAAAAATCGAGTATTATTTTTTTTGCAATAATAATGATTATTGTTCAATTGAACCAGTCGTAAAATTTATTCGTATTCTTTTATGACTTAAATTGTTTTTAATATATTATTTTTCAAAACTATCGATTAATTTTGACCATCGTGATCAAAATTATGATTAGAAAAACATCGACTCTATGCAACCAGCTCCTGATGATTAATTTATACGTGATAAAATGTGTCATGAGTGTGTGTACTTAGTATTTTATTATATTATATTTTTTATATATTTCACCTATACAGTGAATATAACAGGATGCTCGAGTATTATGTATAGCGGACATGCTCCACTGCCGGTCTACCACTACCATAAATAATAAGGCACAAGTTTTGTACTGCTCGGTGAATAAACAGAGGTTCCCAACTTGACTTTTTTTTTTTTTTTTTTTAAATGAATATCTCAAAAAAGAAAATTATCTATAAAATTAATTTAAAAAAAAAAATCATTTTTTAATCTATTTTTAATAATGTTTTAAATTTAAATTTTATTCAATCATATTTTTCACAATTTTTAAATAAAAAATAAAAATATTATAATGTTATCATTGTTTTTAATACCAACAATGATTGTTTAAAAAAAATTAAAACAACTACTTCCTGACATAGTTGTACTACACTTGCATTCATTCATGAAACATCAATTAAGGTTGATTATTTTAATGATAATAATAATGGTAATAATTATTTATTTATATATGGAGTAGAGAATGTGTTTAATAACGTGTGATATATATATTTTTTTTTATATTTAATTTACTTTTATTTTTTATATTACTGGACTAATGAAGATGTTACTGTCAGCCATGCGTGTATATGTTGTCTTTGATTAAATTCATGAAAATTTATTTGAGTAAGAAATAAAATTTATTATCATCGTAACAACAACAGTAAGCAGTTTGATTTTTCTTTAAATTCGATTTTTTTATTTCGCTGGTTGGTTGATAGCTCGAGTGGTCAATAAATAGAATTCTCGAGGGGAAACAACCCTCGTATTATTATTGCGTGCCTGCTGCTTATTCTCTACGAAATATAATACAACTTACCCTTCAAAACAGTCATGCATATTTTTCATTTTTTTATTTATTAATCATAAAAGAAAAAAAAAAACCCAACGATAAAGTCGTATCACTATAAAATATATTATATTTTTGAGAATTTTTTTTAATAAAAAAAAATTTTAATTGACACAGTAAGATAACACATATTTTTATCATTTTTTTTTTTTTTTTTCGTAATATTGTTGATGATAAAAATCCACGTGTTNAATTATTATTTTGTTCATGAGTCATATTTGTTGAAAAAATAAAAATAAATTTTTTATTTATTTTAAAATATTTCTTGATGCTTGATGTAAATTTTAAGTTGATATAAAACTGAAGGTGTGGTCCATCAGGTCATTTACACTATTGGTCTATTTATTTATGATGCTTTTGAACGACTTTTCCGGGCTTCCAATGTCATCCTACTGTTTTAAAAATTTTTTTTTTTCTTTAAATATGTGTGTATGAAAGATCGGGAAATCCGATCTGTTTCGCAATATATTGAATTACCCGACAAGTCGTCATTCAATATTCTACATATTGAATATTGATAATAATATAAAGTCCATTCATATATTATTTTGATTCATTATTGGCTGGTGGAAAGACCTTCATTTGTACGATATATCTCATCCAACCATCCGGAAATAACTACTAAGAATCATAATAATTTTTTCTCTAAGAAAAAAAAAAATAAAAAGAAAGGTCATGGTTGACCTAGCTGAAGCCATTTACCGGATCCATCAGGAAAATCATACAAATATCAGGTTAAATAAAATCATCATAACAGTCAATCAAGATTTTTAAATATTTAAGTTTATTCAAATATAAAAAAATATCTTGTATTTATTTTTGAAATATAAACTTAAGAATTCTGTAGGATTTATATAATTTTTTAAGCTTGATGAATATTACAATTAAATTTAATTAAATTAAATGAGTAATTATCGATGATAAAGCATGAGTTGTAAATTTTTCAATAGAGATAAATAAATGTGCAGTCGTCATTCTCTACGCTATTTTTGATAATGATTATTAAGAAAAAAAAAAAAAAAATACACAGTGAGTGTGTGTTATAAAATATTAATCATGAAGAAGTCAAAATTCCGTTCCACCCCTTGAAACGTTATCGAAACATTTGAAAATTTTCCCACAGTTTTCCCACAATGTTATTGATATGTTATAATTATTATTTTATATTTTTAATCGAAAATTTTAACTGTGGGGCCTCAGCCATTAGTCGTCGTCCCTGCGCATGGAATCCATCGATTTGTCTAGCCATATCTGTTCAGTCAACTTCAGCCCCGTAATTAATAGGTATTTTTTAAAAGGTTGCACTAAAAAAAACGTATAATACTTGTATAAAACTCAGGGTTCTTAAAACCGCCCTAAAAATTTAATAATCAGCACCATGATATAAAAAAAAAGTCATCAATTTAAATCCATATTTGGAAAAAAAAATCTTTCCTGAAACAACAATTTTGTCAATAAAAATACATTACATTAGTTTTCGTTAGAAACAAAATTATGTAAACCGCAACTAATGAAATCATTTACCCTTGTCATTCAACACCCACACCTACTCATATAATAAATTAAAAATTTATAAATGATGATAAACATACTCTTTGTACTATTATTTTCATTTATTTCATAACAAAAATATTTTTTTTTATTATTTTTGTATTTTATTATGATTTTCTTCAACTGAGTTCATCTTATCTGTCATTTTTTATTATTATGTTAATGATGACAATTTAAAAAATAAATAAAAAATATTATTCAAATTTTATTTTGCTATTATTATGTCTTGAAGTTTCTCCATGTCTAAATAGAATTTTTAATATTTTTTTTATTCATCTAGATCTTTGTTGAACAAAGAAAGAAGGAAAAAAATTATTTCAAATTGTTCAAGTATAGACGATAATATTATAAGTCGGTTGAGAAACGTGGGCGAAGTCGACAGGTCGATTTCATTCATAAAGTAGTCTCGCACGAGCTTCCTTTCCATACTTTTTTTTTTTTTTTCTTTTCTGCGTCATTGACCCTGCTCAATAATCATCCGCAATCGCCTCAGGTGATAAATATTATAAGCTACCTGTCGATTGATCATTTTTCATATATTTTAATTCATTTAAAATTAAATTATTATTTATTATTTTTAACGGAATTTAAATTATTGTTGATTTTATTTATATTGTAAATAATATACAGCTGATTTTGTATGAGGTTTAGATGAGTTGAATTATTGAATTAAAAAAAAAAGGTGTTGAGGTCAAAATTTACGATCCGCAATCACGACTCGCGTGATTGCAAAATAAAAAAATAATAATAAAAACTAAATAATAGTTGATGATGGCAAATTGGTGCATGGGTCAAGGCTTCTATTATATTTTTATTTTATTTTTTTATTATCTTTGTATGCATGTATTTTTATTTTTTTCATTCTTTATTTTAGAAAATTGAAGGGTTGTTGTTAATTTATAGAATGTAGTCTATTTTGTTAACATATTACTGATTCTTTGAAACGATATGTACTTATTTTATTGGAGTTTTAGTTAACTATTAAAATTCTATAACTTTTTTGACGCTAAATCTGGGTTAAATTTATTTTAAATATATTTATTTGTATTTGTTAAAATTTATTTAAATGCCAATTATTGTTCTTGACCTAATTTTCATGATTTTAAAAATATATTTAAATTAATCATTATGAAAAATATTAAAAGAAAAAAATGAAAATTTTATATGATGAATAAATTTTATTTATTTTTCAATTGAATAATAATTTTACTCTTTTTTTTATATTTCAATGAAAGTCATTGTTTTGCTTTCACGAACACATCGTGATTACAGTCTGGCAATTGTTTTATTGTTGCATACTTTTACCAAAGTCTCATATTACGTTGTTAGGTAAAAAAAAAATTTATAAAAAATTCAAGTTTCTCTTTTAATGTAAACCCTCGAATTTAATATTTTTCTTAACACACACCAAATACTTGAATTAAAATAACTAAAAAAAAAAAAAAAAANAAAAAAAAAAAAAAAGTATAAATCAATAAGAAATTTTTCTTTTTACAATGCAGCGTATAACTTCCGGGTAATAATTCAATCAAACTAATTTTGTCGATTCGTTTGACCTATCCAAGTGCCAATTTATTTTGATTGCATTTATATAAGTTTGACATGTATACAGATGCTAGAAAATTATATCACAAAACAGCAGCCAAATGTATACAATTGTGCAATTATTTCAAAGAGATATCCAACGTTGTAAACTTTCTTATCAAAATCACTGAATCCTCACGATTACCAGTAAACAATTTAATTTTTTCTTTCTCTATATAAATTCAGATAATAACAAATATAAATGTAAAAAAAAAATTGAAAAACATAAGTGGTAAATGGTTTTCAAAGAAATGGAAAATTATTATTGATGTTTAGTTTTTTTTTTCCATCATTTCTCGATGATCTTGTTTCAAGATCAATACAAATATAGAATCAGATGAGGTATCAAGGATGACTCTTCAACATTCCTTGATGCTCCATGTCACTGACGCCAGCAGTGTCTCATCCAGGCGACACAAGACGTTTTTATTGATGCTACGTGACCTGATTTTATAATTATTATCCATGTATGAAATATCAACTATCAAACTCTTCATCAATCCACAATTCTATTTTTAAATATATATCATCATTTATTTATATAATTTAACTGGATTTTTTTTTCAAGTTAATTAGCATTCACCTTATTTTTGCAGTCATTTTTATCGCTGTGTATATATTAACGGTAATTGGTTTTTTTTTTTTTTAAATATTTATATCGTTTATTAAAAAATATCTTTGTTACAAAGCATTGCGTCGTTCTTGATCAAATAAAGGTTAACTACTATATATAATTTATTTTTTTTTATAATTAATTTATCATTAAAATGTATTTTTTTTCTTATCCGTTTATCGAACCTTATGAAGTAAGTGAAAAATATATTGCGTTCACTTATTTGCAATAATCTCTTTAATCTACACCGTCTTATTAAAGTAAATACTTTATTTTCCTTTGATCTAGTTCTAGATTAATTTTTTTTTTTAAGGTAGTATCTGTCAGCTTAGATTTCTTGCGGATTTGTTGTCACTAGTCCTCATAAAACTTAGAATTCTTTCGTATAAAAAAGTTTTAATTATTTTATTATTATTCTTCGTTTAGTATCAGAGATAATTGATAATGATATTATGAAATAAGATATTCTATTCATTTTTTAATAAATATAAAAACAGATCTGACAAATTTTAAATAAAAACTTTTGAAGTCTGAATTGATGCTGTGTTGATAATTTTAGAAATTTTTTTTTCTAAAGTTTTGTTCATTGGGAGGTATTGTTATAGTTAAAGACCGCGAAATTTATTCATTTTCAATGTGCTCTGCCGAGTTGAACCGACTAAAACCGATGATTTTACTCATGAAAATTCACATTTTCAATTCTCACAGATAGAATTTTTTAAATGATTATTGAAAACAAGACATGTTGCGATTATTTTAATTGATAAAGGTGGCCTCTTCTCGAAGATGATAGCTCATCTCAGGGTCATCCCAAGTCAAGGGTTTCACATCAAGTCATTAATAATTCTTATAATAAAAACAAAAAAACCATAAAAGCTTGGATGTTGAAAAAGTTTTTAGTATAAAATCATTTATTAAATCAATCAAATAATAATTTCTTTATCAATTTTCATGGAGTGTCTCGGCTCACCACGCTTCATCAATCACTTGTCTCTTTGTAAATTTGCAAACATCTTTTTCTTTTCTTCTTTACTCGGTACAAGTGTACACATATATTGGCTATTGTTCAATACTTGCAGTGTTATACACACTTTTATATACACATATTAATATTTTCTATACTGATGAATCTGTATAGGCAGGTTGGGCTGGTTATATTCATATCTAAATGCCTCAGGTGAAGGAAGTCGCAACAGGTGCTTTGTCGGGTCATAGTTCGATGCCCTGGACTCTCCTCTCATCTTTTATTATTTTTTTTAATCTTTTTTTTTTATTTTCAGTTTGTTTATCACACTTTTTTTTTGTCTGCTCTTCCGGCTTTCGGTCACTTCCCTAATTTTCTTCTTTTTTTTTTTTAACACTTTCTCAACACCTCCAGACAAAGACCACTCATATAACTAATTTTTTCGTTAATTTTTTTACTTTTGTTTTGAGAATTTAAGTATTTGTTTTTTATTACGAAGGGAAGTAAATTGTCAGACCTTGTAAGGGTGCAATTAGCCGATCGACCTTTACACAATGTCATTTAAATAAAGGTATTAACTTAGTTTATATGTAAAATAAATAATAATAATAATAATAATATGTAAAATGTCTATTACGTTTTAATATTTTTTTTTAAATAAATTAAATAATTACTATAAAGTTGTTGATTAAAAAAGAGTCAAGTAAAACTACTCAATTTGTTTCGATAAATGATAAAATCGTTGTAAATTTTAAAAGGGTTTAATTAAACTGACCTACCTTATCGACTGTAATAAAAAGTGTGTTATTTAATGACAGAAGAAACTAACAACAGATGGCGATTCGACCTACGAAATTATGCTAGTGAAAATAATCGAGATATTATATGAATTTTAAACGTAAAAATAAGGCGGGAATTTTCATTTAAGTTTTGATATCGAGTTACAGTAATAGCACTAATGTTAAGTAGAAAATTTACGTAAATAAAAAGCCAAGTTAATTTTATTGACTTACCTGATACTGATGGTGAAGACGTAAGTTCACCATAGATACTCTGATGATGATGGTGTTCATGATGGTGATGATAAGGCAGCCAAATGGGATGACTTGATTTTATTAAATGTAAACCGATTCTATAGAAAAAAAAAACATTTGTAACTTTAACACTTTACACGAATAAAAAAAAATGTAGACTATGTATTTTTATCTATTGTTAAAAGTCTTACGGTACTGGCAAATCCATATTGAATTGAAAATATTGTCAATGTATTCCAGCACTCAGTCCTGCAACTGAAGAACTGCAATATCCATCTGGTTATCACCCTGTTACATTTCAAGTTTTAATTTTTTTTGCTTAATTTTTGTTTTTTTTTCTTCATACTTGTTTAAATACAGTTAGAAATGTGAGCGAGTGGGGTTCATCGACATTCTGACCATGCAAGCTTCTTGCCCCCGATCACGATTCAAACTTGCCAAGAGTATTCGCACTTGATCCTTATCTTTTCTTTTTTTTTAAATTTTTTATCGAAAAAAAAAAATTTGTATCGTGTTAAATATATCTTCTTCATTGAACAAGTTCAACAACTCAATATAAATTAAAATTTAAAATTAAAACCATACACTAAATGTCAGTTTAATTATTATTCAAATAATTTTTATGATTTTCTTTGTTTTAATGCGTGTGGTATTGCTGTTATTTTTTTATTGTATCAAAAAAAATATTCAAGTGGTTTTCTCAGATTTATTCATTTGTGCATTCGCTATTTATATAAGTGATAATATTCAATAGCTGAAGTGATGTTATGTGTTGTATATGTATGTCGTTTGACAAAATTGATGAACGTGTAGATTATTAACTGCAATTCTGTATTACGATGTACACACAAAACCACGGACACACCTAACTTGAATTTTTTTTTTTTTATATACGTTTAATCTTTTTTTTTTATTCAACTGAATAAAAAAAAAAAAATAACATGTACATGGCCATTGACCCATATGAGTTCACGAACCCTATTAACGCTTCTTGGAATAATAATCCTCTCAAGAATTAAATTACTATTTGCAAATAATTATAAAAAATTCAATTAATCAATAAAATAATGCAAAATAATAATGTTGTCAACATGTTTCTTATGAATTGAGCTACAAGAACTTATTGTTTAGAAAAATGAAGTCGAATTACTTATAATTAATATATGTTGAGTTTTTATAAAACTTCAACTTTTGTATGCCTTATAACAAGGGTAATACTTTTGTGAAATGATTTGTCACTATCTGGCTGAGTAGTTGCCAATCGCTTTTTCGATATGACTACAGTGAACCACTGGTCCCTGGTATGTGATAACTCCAATAAGAAGGATGTTTATTGAACTTATTGAAATAGTAAAATATAGTGAAAATTCTTCAACTATTTTTTTTTCAGATCAGAATTTTTCAATTTCATATTTGTCGGCATCGGGGAATACCTCCCAATCAGTTTTATCGTGAATTTTTAATATTTTCAAGTTACATCCTCTATTTGTCAAGTTTCTTAATTTTATAAGATTCAGTTTCCTTTATATATATATTTGAGCCGATAATTTCAATTTTGAATCAAGAATGTTCCATTTGAAATGTTTCCACGAGTTTTCGATATAGAAGCGTTTGATCTCTACGCTAAGCTAATCTTTTCAAAATTAACGCAGACCACAGAGGAAAATATGGTTAAAAAAAATCAATTAAATGTTTAATAAATGTGATGGAACAATATTTCCTTCGGCTATCTTATAACTATGATTCTTTTTGAAAACCTGGTATATCATTATCGGAAGTAGAGTTTTAATTTTTATTAATTAAGTTCGAGCTAGCATCCGAAAACTGTTGATTTTGGATGAATCTACCGTTATCATGATCGGATATTTCATTGCAAATTTCATCTATTTGTTTTTTTGATTCGTATAAAATGACATCTTTTCTTTTTTTGACAGTTCATCCGGCTTCAAAAATATTGACTGAAACAACGTCTATTTTGTCTTGTTCATCGATTATACATCCACTGTATTAGCTTTTATATTGTCATCGCTGCCAGATCCTTCACTTGTCGACTTCTAAACTTATTTTTTTTAATTTTTAAATTCTGAATTAAAGCTTATATTTTTCAAAAATGCTTCTAAAGGTTCATTTTTGCATTGAATTTTTTTTACCGTTCTTGATAATTTTCTAAAGTTTACCACATCCTGATTCAAGCGACCCGATAATTAACTACAAATTCACCATTCAAAATTGTAGCTATTGTTTTTCGAACATGGTTCATTTGTTCCTCTTTGAATGGATGTAAAATAGATCATTGTCGGTTCTGTGAATTATAATCTTTAGTTTTCCACTCTTTAATAATGCTATCGGATAATGCCTTTATCGGATCTGGATCCCAATTTTTGAAGCAACTTCGTTAGTTTTCGCAACATAGAGGACTGTTGACTTTAAAAGATGTGGAGATTCAGGATCTCCAGCTTCCATCAACTCTTGACTTTTCAGCACAAGGGCCTCACCAAAATTTGAAGTAGCCTTTCCCGAGTGGAAATTTAGTTGAGGTTCTGATCACAACCGGATCAGGGAACCTGATTTCAAATCAGAATCGGATCAGGAATCCTGTTCAAGAATGGATCAGAATGTAACGCTTTTTTTTAGGATTCTGATCACAACCGGGTCAGGAAACCTGGCCAGATCGTAAGGTTAGAGCCAGGATACCTGATCAGGAATGGATCAGGATGCCTGACTAGAATATAACCAGGAATCCCGTTCAGGAACGAATCAGAATGTAACGCTTTTTCTTAGGATTCTGATCAGAATCGGATCAAGTAATTTAAAAAAAAAAAATGTTTTTTATTATCTGATGTTTTGTGAATCGGTTCACTAATTTACTATAGCAATGTTAATAATAAAACAGACTGAACGATAAGATTTTATATACCTAACTTAACTTTAATTACCTAACCACCGGTGGGACGCGAACTCAGAACGTTCAGATTACACCTACGGGCCTTAATACGCTCGGCCATGCCGTCTATCGATGATGTGTTGTGATTTTTTGCTTTCATAAATTACATCAGCTAAAAAAAAAACTTAAAATTTGCGACGTGAATTTAACGAAAAAATAAAACATAACAATTTGTTAAATTGGCCGTTGTCATTTTGTTTTAGAATTAATATTAAAATTAAATCCAAAAAATATTTATCTTGATAGTATTCTTGTCAGAATCTCATCAGGATTCCTATTTCAGGATATGCTCAGGTTTCCTGGTTTTTTTCTGAACAGGAAAACTGAGTGAAAAAAGTCAATTTATATGATATATTTATCCTGATAATATTCCCATCAGAATCGTATCAGGATTCCCTATTCAGAATACTTTAAGGTTTCCTGTTCCTTTTCTGAACAGGAAGATTGAGTAAAAAAAGTCAATTTATTTGATATATTTATCCTGATAGTATTCTGATCAGAATCTTATAAGGATTCCTTATTCAGAATACGTTAACGTTTCCTGCTCTTTTTCTTAACAGGAAAATTGAGTAAAAAAAGTCAATTTATTTGATATATTTATCCTGACAGTATTCTGGTCAGAACCTGATCAGGAAGCCTTATTCAGGATATGCTCAGGTTTCCTGTTCCTTTTCTGAACAGGAAAATTGTGTGAAAAAAGTCAATTTATTAGACTTGTGATTAAAAGTCAATTTATCCTGATAGTATTCTAGTCAGAACCTGATCAGGAAACCTTATTCAGGATATGCTCAGGTTTCCTGTTCCTTTTCTGAACAGGAAAACTGAATGGAAAAAATCAGATTTTTTTTATTCATTCACCCTGATAGTATTCTAGTCAGAATCTGATCAGGGAACCTTATTCAGAATACGTTAAGGTTTCCTGTTCCTTTTCTGAACAGGATTGAATAAGGTCACCTGACTT
>MKYW01000077.1:271655-288872 GCA_015776835.1 Aphidius ervi
ATCATATTAGTTTATTTATTTCTTGTTTTTTGTGGACATTTATTTTGTGCTAATTTATTGGTTATTTTTTATGTGATTGTGGGGTAAAATTATATCCAATGGTATCATGATATTTTTTTTTTTTAAATTGAAGTGAAACTTTTTATTGATTTGAGTTTAATTCATATGATATTTTGAATTTTTGGTACATGGAAATTATTAAATATTAAGGGTTATCATTTGTTGTTATTATTAATAATAAATTTAGCAAAATAGAAGGCGTGTTTTTGCAATGTTTGACCTCGTGACTTAGTATCACGACGTGGCCTTCGTGTTTTGATTTGAAAAGTTATTTGTGTGTGTGTTGTGTTGGATCCTTTTTCAGGATGATGGGAAAGGTTTTTTTTTTTTTTTTTTNNTTTTTTTTTTTTTAAATTTTACACTAGTACTTTACACAACTAAGACTTTATTGTCTGTATACCTTTTTGGTGGCTTTTTAAAACTGGTTTTGAAGCTGAATTTTTTTACCTGAATATCCATGAATGCCATAATACATTCATCGAAAGGATCATCTTCCTCGTCTTTCTCTTTTATCAGGTGCCAATTTTTTCCTTCTTTCTCATTTTTTTACAAATGAGAAAAAAAAATGTATATTTTTATCTAAATAGCTTGGTTGACTAATCATCTTCTATTTCTCTCTTGCCCTTCTCACATTCAAACTCACATGCAGTCTAAAAAAAAATTGATACTTTGATCCTCTGTTATTCTTAGAATTTTCAACAACAAAAATACTTTATTTTTATATAGGTATACTATTAATTAATTATTTGTTTATAAATTCCAAATTATTTTATTTATATTTTATATAAAATATAAATTTTACACTTGAAAATATTTATGAAAATTATAATATCAATAAAGTAAAGCTTTGGATTCTCAAATTTTCAGTAGACAATCTTTTTTTTTGGTCGAAAAAGTTTAGTATAAGATTTACATATTAAATTTTCTCGTTATGACTCAAGTATTTTCAATGACTCAAATTTTTGGTAACTAAGTGTTGACTCAGTCCTGCTGACTCATCTGTCACCATCTTCAAATAATTTTATTGAATCAGTACTACATTATGTTGAAAACTAAACAAACATCACGAATTAATAATTTATACTCCAAAATTCAAATTGGATGCTGTGCTCCAATTTTCGGGATCACATAATTTTTTCATCATCAATCGAAAAATACAAATCTACAATAAGACTCATATACACCTAAAGAATGAAAATTTTCTCTCCTTGTCTTTTTTTTTTTTCTCACCACGTTTGCAATATATTTTTTCAATTTTTAATTATTGCTATTATTAGTTGTTGTTTTTTTTTATATTCATACTTATTTTTTTGTTATCACAAATGCCTCACGGTACTTCTCACTCAGTATGTAATAAATTTGTTTTTTTTTTTTTTTTTTCATTAGAAGATTATTTTTTTTTTTCACTCGGCCTCTATTTTGAATCTGTCTTAGACCGGATGCCAAAGGGAACGAAAGAGTCTGTTGCATCGTTAAGTCAGCATTTGGTCTTCTCATATGGCTTTTTATAAATTTTTAATTTAATTTTTTTTTCATTCATTAGGATATATATATTTAGAGCATGTGTGTTGAGTTTAAATGTTCCATACACTTGCATCAATTTGTCTTGGTTAAATTAATTTTGCACATTTTAAAATTCTTGGCACGTGTGTCATGATCATCTAGACTTTTGTTGTTATACTTTTTGTCTCCAATCTTGCAATATTTTTTTTCATCCAATATAGTACCTTGAAATTTTTTTTCCCGTTGAGAAAATGTCTGAACTAATTTTTTTTTTTCTTCACAAGGACTCATTCATAATAGTACAAATGTCAACTTATTTCTTCCAAGATTTATCCTCACAATTTTTCTTTTTTTCTTAGAAATTTTCTTAATAATTTATTTAGAAAATAAACTATAATTTTTTATCTCATAAGGTTACATTTTTTTTTTTACCTTGTTTTTATTCTAGTAAAACAAAATTATTCAATTATTTTATAGTTGTTATTATTGTTTCTTTTTTTTATTTTTTGCTATTGCAATGTTGAATTTTTTACTGTCGAATGAATTGATATGTCATAGAAAATAAAGAAACTATAAAAATGTCCTTGTCAATTTGTTTTTATCTATATACACACTGTGTGTCTTCAGTTTCTTGATGGATGATGACACTTTTAACTATTTTTTTCCTGTTGTATTTTTATTTCATTTATTATTTTTTATATCTCATATTCTTTTTGTACTTGTACTCATCTCAACACGTGATGTTGTTTTTTGTGCGTACATGCCATCAAAACAAGAGTATCATCATTGCTCTGATGATTATGATCATATTTCAAGGCCAATAATGTCAAGAATTTTATAAAAATGAAAAGAAAAAAACAAGAAATTATATCCATAAAAAATGAATAAATGAAAAAACAAAAATTAAAGAATGAGTGATGAATTTTCAATTAATTAAATTTGTTTAATCACTTTTAGGTTGTTTGATTGATTGATTAACAAGATATTTATTTACTTTTTAATATTCTTTTTTTTTTTTTTTTGTATTGAATAATTCAGGTAATTAAATTTCTTAATGATTCTCGTTTGGTTTGTCATGCTGTTATTAAAAAACGTGTTGTAAATAAATTTGTTTATATTAAGTAACTAATTGTTATTTATACTTTTAACATTGATTAATCATTTAATAATTATTAATTAAATAATAGTCTATTTAAAATGTTTGTATATATTAAATTGAAAAACTGATAATTAAATTAATTTTTTGCAAAAAAAAAAAGAAATTCTCTGACGCAAATTCTTAGTTGATGATAAAAAAATTTGAGTCAAAAAACTTGATATACAAATAATCTGAATAATTATTATGAAGAGAAGAAAGTTATATACATTTAATTCTTATTTATAATGAAATTAAATTACGTAAATATATGAAAAAAAAAAAAAAAATCAAGTATGCAAGTTTCTCATTTTTATATATTGCGATTTTGGTGGCGTCTTAGCACTGGTTTTTTTTTTTNAAAAAAAAAAAAAACATTCATGTAACTTGTCAATACGTTATTTAACATTTTCAACATTTCGATTAAGTGAAATTACTACTTTCAATTTCATCTCGTCACTCGTCAGCATCAGTATACACTTGACACCTACATTTTTTTTTTTACATCTTGTCAAACAAAAAAAAAAAATCTCTTAAACAAGAAAAATAAAAATCAATACTATATCATACGAAAAATGTTGTATCAATTTAAAAGAACAGCACTTCTTGCAATCAGTTTGTCAGTTGATTTTTATTTTTTATCTTCATTTGGTTGAAAAAAAAATTCCTGTATCTTATCGCACACCTCTGCGTGTTTCGCCAACTGTCAAGAATGAAAGTAGAACGTTCTACGTTCCACGTGATTGAGCTCCAATGATAACTGAAAATAAATAAATAAAAAAAAACCCAAGAGTAATTGTTGTGTTTCAAATATAGACATACATGTGCTGATGCACCGTATCGATTTGTTATTATCACTTGACTATCAATTAATTTTAGGTATATTTTATGAGTCAGGGTATAAAGCTTCAGGCACTTTAAAATTTCTTTAAAAAACACAAAAAAAAAACCATATGTTTCTCATTTGTTAATGAATTAACTTTTAATTTTTGTTAGCAAAAAATAATTATTAATTTTTGCATTTACTTTGCAACTTTAAAATAAAAAACTGATTGTTGGATCAACATTTTCAGTTGTTTTTTTCTTCGAATAGGATTGGTTGGAATGAAAGCTCATTTATGTGATAATTTCAAAATCCCATCTCCAAAAATAACAACAAAAAATCAACAATTAAAATCAAAAATATCAAACTGTTTACTTGACAAATAAATCTGTATTTTAACCTACCAAATGCAAAAAAAAAAATAAGTGAAAATATTAATCTACAAACGTATATAGGATTCAATCATCAAATTGATCCTACTTTTATCAATTTTTTCTTTTCAAATCAATAATAAAATATCTATCAATAAATTAAAAAATTTTGCATATGATAAATAATACAAGTTCAAGGACATAATATTAAATTAAATTGCCTTGAGGACTAATTTTTTCATGATCTTGTAACACGCCCTGGAATTTGTGTTAATGTTTATCAACAGTAGGGATCAGTACATGCTCGTCACTTTCATAAGAAGCATGCAAGAAGGGCCTGGCATAACATACTCGTGTGGGCGAACTTGCCTCTTCTTTTATTCCTCTCTCTTTTTCTCTCTATAATTTTTTTATTTTCTTTGCATGTTTATTATATGTGTAATGGTTCTTCACGTGTGCTTCACATCAGTCGTCATATTATTATTATTATTATTATTATTATATTTCTCAATATATATTTAATGCCAAGAAAGCCCAGACTCGTTTGAGTTCGTGGGCAAACTCCTGGTTGTCACACACAAAACGGGATGGACATAAGGACGGCTCCCACGTATACCTTTTTCATCTTGCCATTTATGGATCGATCGACATGTTTCCCGGTCATCTTCAAACGCATTAGTCTTAATATTTTTTCTTTCGTTTTATTATATATCCCTTATTTTTATACTTTTTCTTTTCTCTTTTTAATAACATGTATTGTTGTCATACACACTCATCACCATTATCATCACATTTATTGGCAATTTTTTTTTAACAAGTAATAATTTATTTATTACTTTTCACACCAGTTAAATTTTTTATTTATTTATTTTTTGATGGGGTACATTTACCTCTCATAAATAAATTTAGATAAAATCTAAAAATAAATTATATTTCAATTGAGCTATTAGTAGCTTTTGCTGCTCATTGATTTTACTTTCTATCTTTTTTTATTGTTTTTCCGTGTAAAATTTAGCTTAAATAAAAAAACAAAAATAATAAAACATTGGTCGATCGAAATAGATAGGCGTCGAAGGCATTCCACATGCTGTGTTTGAGGCAGGTCATGATGTCTTTGCTTCCTCTGTGTGTGATGATGATGATGATGATGGCATTGACTTCACATTTAAGATGTACTTTTGCATCTTAAAATATATACTAATTTATCATCATCATCATTGTTCTTATTATTTTTATTATTAATACTACATAATTTTTTTTGTTTATATATTTATTTTCATTCTAAAATGAATAATAAAAGAGACAGAGAAAGTTTTAAAAAAAAAAATATATATAAATAAACAAATGATAATAATAATAATAATGATAATAAATAAAAGACGCCCTGTACATTTGAATCCGTTATATGCAGTCGCGAAAGAATGCTGTTTTTCTGCTCCTTGTTGCTAACTATATATACTTAAAAAAAAGCTCTCATCTTGTGTTCCCTCCCTCATCTCAAAAGAAGCGAATAATTCTCTCTCTTTCTCATCCCTTTTTATATATAAATTTTCATTGCTTGCAATACCAACTTGAATCATTTTGATAATATTATTTCCATGAATAATTTATACATGTAATTACATTTATAAAATGTATGTATATATAAATACATAAAGAAATATCAGGCTATTGTCAAAGTCAATTTAATGTCTGAATTGTTTTTGATTATAATACTTTGTATAATAAAAGGGGCATAAAATAAATAAGAGGAACTATTTTATATACAGTTGAAATAGTTACAAAAAAAAGGTTTTTAATGCTTGTTTTGGAGCTTGTAGTACTTTGGCCAATTCGAGTTTGTAGAAAATAGTCATTGCTTTGGACTGTCTACACGTGTGCATATACGTGACAGGAAGCAAAAGGAAGCAAAAATATTATATATGTACATTTGTTGAGAGAATAAGTAAGAGAAGGGAATGAAATAAAAATTTAAAAAATAAAAGACAAATATATGTAGAAGTAGGCAAGGTTTGTACACGTGGGCAAAATTGTTTTTTTTTTTCAATTTTTTTAATTTTTTTATCTATAAAAATATTTTGTGCTACTCTAAACTGTTGATTAAATATATTTTTTAGTTTTTTATTTTAGATTTAATTTTTTATGGAATTGAAAAAAAAGAGGAGGAATGAAGGAGAAAAAAAAAAAAATAAAATAAAAGTATTAAAAAAGGCGACATAAAGTCGTGAGTTAAGAGTCGTTTTAGCCATTCACTGTAGGCACAATTTGCAAAACTGTCCAGTATATAGAAAATGTAAGAAGATAATCTTGTTGGAGGTCATCCACTTTTCCACTATATACAAACACTAGCATTATTATTCGACTTCTGTTCTTAAGTTGCTACCCAATATTATCGCCATGAGTCTAACTAACTTTTGTCGTTGTCTATTTTTTTGTTGTTTTTTTTATTTTTTTTTCATAGGCTAATTTTGGATCAACTGAATATGTATACACCACGCGCGAGGACAGTTGTAGAGAGAAAGAGTTGGATTTTAAAACATACGAATATGTATATATATATTCATTGTAGACTTGATGCTTAATTTTATTTTACACGTAATCTATACATAGACTGAGATGTTTTTAACGTTTGCTATTTTATTTGCCATCAATTTTTAAGTTTTAAAAATTCCATTATTTTTTTTTTTTGTTATTTGACATTAAGTGTGTTTTTTCATCGAGATACTTTAATAAAAATTTTCTAATTATTATTAGTTTCATGAATAATTTTAATTTAACTATCAGTCAATATTTGAGGGGAGAATTAAGACTTGATGATACATATCTAAATGATTTTAACTTTAAATTACAATAATAATAACAAGATCCAAACAGAATAAAATTCCGAAAAGTGATTTAGTCGAATTTTAATTGGGAAAAAAATTTCAAATTAAAATTGATTGAACAATTAATTTCAATTGATTTCAAGTCGAAAAAAACCTCAAATGATTTCAATAATTTCAATGGTTGCAAATGATTTTATGGAATTTTAAAAAATCTTTGAAATAATTGATTTCAAGTCTCGTAGAAAAATCAAAATAGTTTAGTATTTTTATTTAAATTGAAATAAATTTTAAATAATAATTGGACATTGAAATATTTTTCTTATTTTATCATAGATCACAGTGTCATTTTTGAAAGATGTTTCAGCTGTATAATGGTTAATTAAATCGTTGAGAAATATTCAACTGTCCAAGACATTGTAGTCAGTCAGAGATTCACAAGAAAATGAAATTAATCATTTCAAAGATGCTATGATTTCATATGATCTCACTTGAGATTTTAATTTAAAAAAAATTCTATAATTTCAACTGTCTTTAGAGACTAATTTTGACTCTTTTAGTGTTATCGATTTTTACTCAGGGTAGACTAAAGAATTTACGACTGACTCGTCTTCCTTAAAAAAAAAAAAAAGAATTTACTTTGAATAAGCTTTTAAGAATATTACAAAGTTTTATTGATAATTAAATTTAGTTTCTTGTCTCAACAAGCATTATCGTATTAACAACTTTTTTAAAAATCATCTTAAATTTATTTGAAAAAATACATTTAAAAAAAATGATACAATCTAATGATCATCAAATAAAATTAACAAATCCATTGACAAAGTATCCTTGATATTGGATATTTACCCTGAGGATAGACACCAAGTATGAATGTCTGAAAAAAAAAAAAATAAATAATCGGTATTTTGCCTTTGGCCAAGTACCGTTAGGTACACCTCGTTTTCGAATTCTTTTGGCGATTATCAGTCGGGTATGCACAACCTTGGACACATACCATATTCATATAAATATAAATATCATCTTCAACAGTACTTCTTCAAAAATCTTCTCTTTCTTTTCATAACTAATTTAAATGATCGAAAAAAAAAATCATGTAAATGATCACCAATAAAAAAACATAAAAAAATTACTAATTTAAATTTAAAACGCATGCGTTTCGTGCATGGTTAAACTTTTTCTTTTGTTAATTAACCGAAAAAAAAATAATAAAAATAAATACATCTTGCCACGCCTGTATAAATGTGAAAAATAAAAAAAAAAAAAAATTAAACAATTACGACATCTTTGCACGTCCCCGTTGTCCCCATGTTAAATTGCTGTTATTATTTATTGGCTTCCGGTAACTATTGAATATTACATGAAAATAAAAATAAATAAATTCAATATAAACATTTATTTCCTTTTCTTTATTAAATATAAAATATTGATTCAACACTGACGAGTTTTTAAAAATTTCAATTTAAATCTATTTTCATTCAGTTTTATTTTTTCATTCATACATGGATTCTATAGATTTAGTATGACTCACTTGTATAAGTTATAAGAATAATATCTTCTTTTGGTATTATCATTGTAAAAGATCTTGATGCGGATATTGAGTCACATTATTTTCATGTATGTATGTCAAGTTCGTTGTGTGTTGATGAAGAAAAACTTTTACTTCAAGAATGTGATGACACTTGACACATTCAAATTCTAACAACAGAAAAAATGATGATTTATTGACTCTGAAAATAAAAATCTTCAATCACTAGCTAAATGTGTGGGCTGAATATATCAATTACAAAATGTTTATTTGAGTATTAGGTCAAAAGTGGAGGATACATATCACTCAAGAGTTTAATAATGTATTGAATGAATTAAACTTTTGTTTATTTTATTTTGCTGACATGCCATTTTGATGAATGATAAATAAATCAGGATATTTTATTTTATTTTCATTCTTGAATAATTGTGTTAGGTGAAAAATAAAATAATTGCTGTAATCATTGAGGCAATACCAAAAAACCAGTTAAATTAATAATATTAAAGTTATTGGTAAATTTTGATTGGTTTAAACTGGGTGTGTGCGCAAATGTGATTGGTGAATTTGTTAGTTACAGGGGAACTCAAGCACCCACACTCAGGCAATAAGGTATTACCATATATGCGGGGTTCGACTTTTAAGTTCTTCTGGTCTTGGTTAAAGTAACATTCGTATTGCTTTACAGTCGTTTTGCCTTCCAGTTTGTCCATGCGCGTTACCGGCATCACATACAAACTTGTCTGTTTGTCATGTTGTCTTTTTAGTCAGTCAGTTAGTCAGTTGGTTAGTCAGTCAGTCAGTCAACATATCCTAAGGTTGACTGTCAATTTTTTTTTTTGCTTTTCTTTTATATTTAATCAATTTGTTCACTAACACATTACTCGTTTTTTTCATCAATTTAATACTATTTAAAAAAAAAAAAAACAACTTCAATTGAATATTTTATTACACATAAATTACTTACAATGTCTCGTTGATTATTCATTATCAATGAAATAATATTTTTTTAAAATAACATTCCGAATATGACAATTAATTATGAAAAAAATATCTTCAATATCTAATATATATTCTTGATTGTTTATTTATTTATTTATTTTTTTTTTTATATCATTTTAATTATTATATTTTCTACATGAGTGATTGGATTATTTTTTTTTTTTTGCACAACAAGTTTTTTTTAAAAAGAAGGTGAAAGGATATTGACGTGTTGACAATAAAATAAATTTTATAAAATGAGTAAAATAAATGTAGAAATGATACAACCAAGGCAAATATTATGATAATTATTATGAGTCATAATTTATGATTAATGTAGATTCATTCATTAAATGAAAATAAATAAATTCAGTAGACAATACAATAATCAAAAAATTCAAAACTTATAATTATGATACAAAAATTGGATATAATTTTCATCAATCACAAATTAAATAAAACAATTTCTATTCAATTAACTAAATTGCTTTTTTTTTTTCTAACAAAATAAAAATAACAAATAAAATTAGAATTAATTTTTAACAGTTAGAAAAATTAATGAAAAATAATTTCTCAAACGAAATCATTACAGATGACAGTTTAACCCGAAAAACGAATAGCAAAAAAAAAAATCAATAAAACGAAAATGTTAATTAAAAAAAGGCTATTAATTCGAACAAAAAAATGTAACGAAAAATCTACTGAACTTGGAGTGAATCAGTTTAAACTGGAATAAAAAAAAATAGATAAAAGTGTTTTTAAAAAGTGAATGATATTGACTTGGATAGTTTTGGAAAGTTTTTTGTGTTTGTATTCATCTGATAAGCAGTGAAATTAAGAAGACGTAACAGAAAAAAAAAAAATAATCGTAAATTAGAATATTATAAAAAAATATATACAGGATGTCAACTCAGGCGTATTACAAAGAACGTCTTGGCTTTGATCCAGCTGACACTGTTGCTGAACATCAACGTGAACAACGTTCACAACATGGATATGAAGAATCACTAACTAAATTTAAAGGTCAGAATGATAATTCAACAATGACAAATGATGCTACAATTGTTGATGATAATATAATGAATAATATTGATATCAAAACAAGAACAAGTAGTTCATTTGGTTATTGGGGATGCTGGGCCAAGTTCATTGAATCACATGGTAAGTTTCACACTTGGTGGATGCTCAATAATTAAACATGCTCAAATTTTAATTATTTTTGTTGTTTTTAAAATTTTATTTATATAATTAAATCCTTGAAACAAAATTCATTTATAAAATGAATTTTTGCTTTTAGTTTGATTTATTTTTCATTTTATTTTATTTTTTAATTAACTCTTTTTTTTTTTTATTATTTCTTTTGTGTGTTTTTAAATTTTTTATTATTACCCTGGCATGTGGTTAGAGAAATTAAAATAGTAACTTCCCTTTTTGTTTTCTAGTTTGATTATAACAAAATAAAAATTATATTTCGTTTTTTTTTTTTAAAACTAGTTTACAAAAAATAATTGTAATTAGATTATTTCAAGATAAATTTATATTATTGTTAGATAAAATATTTTTAAGCGGTTTGTTAAAATTGTGAACATTAAGTAACCGATCCCTTTTTTGTAGCCTTGAAGATATACATTTGTTTGAAAATAGGTCTTGTAATAATCACTTCATTGTAATCTTTGTTTAACTAGATAAATAATTTTTTTATGTAACATTTATTTTCAAACAATTATTTTACTGTTGTTTTTATTTAAAATACTCTCAATATTCATTTAAAAAAAAAAATTAATTTATACAAGAAATAAAACAACTTGCAGTAATACAATATAAATACATTTTTTTTTTTTTTTATATATAAATGATGCAACGATAATTAAAAGAATTTTTATTTTAAATTAAAACAATTCATTAATCAATTACGTGACATATATTTGTTGATTGAGTTTGATTACTAATTATTTGTGTATTTGTCCCATGATCAAACGAATGTATATTAGCTACAGTCATTTTATTTTTGATCGGTTGATCACAATCTTAAAACCTCATGCCAGTGTTAAGTTCCTTGTTTCAATTTACAAAAACATTTTTATTATTATTTTTTATTTTTTATTTTTAACGAGCAATTATGCATGCATAGCATCAGTGTGAAATTTATCCTGTGTCATCTAAAAATAATTAACATATTTAATGAACTTGAATATTTAGAATTAAAATATCATCAAAGTGTGGAGATAATTTTTTTTTCATTTAACACTGATAGTGTTTTATGTCACATAAAATAAATAAAACTATATGTATTTTTTTTTTTTTTTAATCTTAATAAGATACTTTCTAGTAATTTAAAATATGATTTTTTAATTTTATGTTTAAATATAATTTTTTAAATCTTATCATTAAAAAATTTATATGGTATCATGGTTAAATATCATCATGAAGTAAATCGATAATATCCAAACGAAAAAAAATACCCTGTAGTATGTATTAGTATCAAAAACATTAGGTATTTTTAATTAAAATTAATCATTATAAAAATTATACACGCATAGTAACATATAAACATAATTATTTAATAAAAATTTCAAATGTGTCCAAAATTATGACAACAGTATATAGACGATAAATAAATAAATATTGCAATATTTAACAATTTATTTATTTATTTTTTAAATTTACTCTTATCATATATCTTGGATACATTCAAAATTAATTAATTTAAAAATAAATAAATTGTAATGACTCAATGTTATTATTTTTTCAAATTTAATTTTGTCAATATTTAAGTTTCAAATAATGTATGAAATTTTTATTTTTTTTTTATTTAATTTTTTTAATTTATTATTATATATTATTAATAAGATAATTATTATATCTTTGATGAATCTGTTATTTATTTATTTTTTACTTTCTAGTCGATGATATTGTTGTGGATTTCCAAATCCTTTTTTTTTCGGATATTTTTTACGCGAATAATTTTGCTTAGGATATTCAATCATATAATTAATAATTAACCATAGGTCTTTTCTATCAATTATTATTAATAACTGTATATAATAAAAATTTTTATAATATTTAAAAGTTTATATATACGTTGTATTGTGTGTATACATATTTTTTAAATATGACAAGGTCTCAAGTCGTAAACACACAAACACAACACCTGCTCATATCTTTCTTCATACCTGCTAATTTTCCGGAAAATTATTTACACGTGACGTCACGCAAAGTGCATTATGCACAAATTCATTTGTCGTATATATATATAACACTTAAAATGTTACATGCAATAAGTACCTATGTGGGTGAAATAATTATTATGCCTATTTACAGGTGCGTGTAAATACTCACAAATACTTTTGATGTTTCTCGATCATCAGTCAAATCAATCAAGCGTTCAAATTATCTCTTATTATTTATATATTTATAAAGTCTATTAAAACCTAATTTTAAACGCTTGACTTTTTTATTTAAATATATTTTTATTATTATTATTTATTCTCTACACATGTACATAATAAAGAAAATTAAAAAAAAATAAATAAAAACATATTTTGTCGTTGCAAAATAGATATACATTTGTTAGTAACATTTTCACTACCTGTCAACCTCATCAAGAGGCGCAAATAAAAATAAATGAGTTTGGTCATCAGCCAACTATACAGTGCAACATCCGTTGCATCATCATTATCATGATCGTCATCATTTGTAAATGTCTCAAGATAATAACGATTTATTATAAAAAAATTATAACTAATCGTTTCTGAATATATATATTTTATTTTATAAAAATTCATATGTGTTTTTTTAAATAACACATAAATTTATTTTTAAATATACAACTAAAAAAATATATATAAAAAAAATATCTTATAAGGTAAATTTGTCACTTGAATGACATAAATATTCTTACTACATCACAAATAACAACCGACAAACAAAAAGAAAAAAATAAAAAAAAGTCATGTAGTCTTGTGTATGACCTCGTGATTACCCTGTTACGTTCTCATACTTTTTCCATCATAAAATTGTTACATTTGTAATACATTTCTTTTTAGACCTTGTTGCACATATTAATACTATAATTATTATTATATTGTCACAATGTTTACCTAGAAATTATTTAATGCAAAAAAAAATAAATAAATGAACTAATAAATTAATTAAAAAATAATTTTTTTTTTACTGTTTTTCTACTTGTAATAATCATTAAAATTTTTATGACTTTTAGATAATTAGATAAGTGAATATTGAATTTTTTTTACCAAGAATAATAATTAAATAAAATTGATATTTATTTAATAAAAAAAATGATCTTTATTTGCATAAATCTATTAACAATGTATTCATAAAGATTTAATTTATGTTGAAATAGTTTTAAGATCAATCAAGCGTATTTCTGAATGAAAATACTGGACTCTATGAAGCATATAATAATAATTTATTGTTGAATATAAAAAAATATATATATACATGTATATAATATTGCACATGTAAATTGATATTTTTTCCTTACAAGTCACAAATTAAATTACGTAATACTATACGTGATTTGCAAATGGATGATGAATAAGAATTTTTTCATTGATGTAATAATTTATTGAAAAATTTAAATTTAAAAATTATATTTTGATCGAAAATATATTTAAAAAAATGACTCAAATGAAGATTAAGATTAACATGATAATTTAGAGATAAAGAGGGTTGATTATTTATTTATTTTCTTTGAATATTATTATTCATTTGATTTACGAGTTTAAATTTTGAGGTTTGCCAAAACCACCCATATATGTATGCTCCTTTTATTACATGAAAATCGAGGCGTGAAACGTCGGGGAAGATATATTAACGGTTTATAAGAAATTGAGCATCGAGTTAATGGATGATGAAAAAAAAAAAAATTATATTAAAGGGAGAAACAGAGGGTGGGCTATTATGATAGAAGATCAGACGTGGAGAAACATTGTGAGACACACGTATATATTTTTCAATGACTTCAATGGTATGGGTATATTTTTTATATATTCTATTTTTATTTTTCTAAAGAGAGATAAAAGTGAGGAGAAGCAATATAACTCAATGTGAACATGGTTTATACTAGAGCCTAGTAATCACCCGCATACTCAATTGATATAGTCAAGGATATAATAAAATATATATACAGAATCATTGTTAGAACTGAAGAAAGATATATATGAATATATATAATAAAACATGTCGCTGACATATTGCTGTTGTATTACGGTCAATTCAAGTCATGTTATTTATTTTATATTTAATTTCATTACAGTAATTTTTATATCTTAATTTGTTGAAAGAAAAATTTGAGCCAGGGGACTCAAAGATTGCAAATAATTTTAAATAATTCAGCAATCTTTAAAAAAATCTACAAAACCCATTGACACAACTAATTTATTAAATAAATATAAAACAATTAATAATTAAACTAATCAAATAATATAAATTAATTAATGATTAATTATATTAATTTATTAAATAATCAAACAAGATTAATTTTTGTTTTTTTTTTTATATTAATTTTTATATAGAAAAATTTATACAAAAAAAAAGTAATAAATTTTAATAATTTTGATAAATTATTTTAAATAATTAATTAAATATTTTGATGAATTATTTTAAATAATTTATTAAATATTTTGATTAATTTTAATTAATTTATTTCATTAACAATGAGATTTTATTTTTTTATAAAGATTATATTCAAATACGAGTACATCAGCTGTTACTGAAATCATCAAAATAGTTTCATGAAAAACATTTAATAATTATAATCATAAATAAAAGAAAAAAAAATTATTATTAATTTTATAAAGATTGAAGAGAAATTTATTTAAATATTGATTAATTTATTACTATTGTCAAAGTTAGATTTTATTAAAGATTTTGACGAAATTACATGAAAGATTGTTCCATGAAACAATTATATTATTACCCGTACTAAGAAACTTGCAGTGATTTATTTTTATTTTTATTTTATCAAATAAAAAATTAGGCAGAATTTTATTTATTCAATTGATATTAATAAAACTAATTTTCATATGTCAAAATATATTTTTCGAGTCAGTTTATTCATTCTTTATTTATATTAGAAACAAAAATAAATTATAAATAAAATTGGTTTAATCTTTTTAATTTATTTTAAATTATAATTTGTATTTGTATTTAATATTTATTTTCTCACTTCAAAGTAACATGTTTAGATAAATATTATTATTTTTCAATCAAATATATATATTTGCCGATTTATACTTACTAATTTTTTTTTCTTTTATACATGACATGTACGACTTACACGTTATTTATATTCTGCATTTTCTAGAGTTGTTTGTTACCTGTATATATATCTACCTGTATAGGGTTGATGAAAAAAATTATATATATCCTATTTCTCTATAATAAATAGTCACATAAGGAATGTAGTCAGTACAACTAGATAAGTTTACTAAAGCACTCATTCTCTAGGGCACAAGAAAGCAAACAAGAAGTTAAAATATTTTTTATTTTATATTTGATGAGAATTATAAGTGGGTAGTTGTTGTGTGTAGGTGTCCCGCAGAGTTTTGCCCTGTGACTCGCAATTCCACAATGTTAAAGGTGTAAATGAAAACAATATCAACATTGAAAATCAATGATAACGGTAAAATATTCATTTCAACAAAACTAAATAGCAAAATTATATATATTTTTTTTTATTTATAAATTTTAAACGAATTTCTACTTATTCAATTCAAATAATTTTTTCTTTTAAATATAATTTTTATATTTCTTTTTTAAAAATCCCACGCCATGTCATTTTATTTTTTTTTTCAGTTAATTTACTTTCAACTTAACGTATTATATGTTACTGTGAATCGTGACATGATCATGTAACTAATGATTTTTTGGCTATCGGGCAAAAAAAAAAAAAAAAACTTGTATATAATTATTTTCACATTTTTATAAATAATATATTTTTGTTATTTTATATATTCTGCTATATATCAGACAATATTTTTAAAGATCCCTCTATATACAGTTAATAAAATTTTCAAAAAATAATAACAACAATAAAATAGCAAAGAAGAAGAAGAAGAAGAAGAATCATTGTAAAGGCTCAAATAACACACTGGTCTATCATGCTTCGTTATCGGTTCTTTTTAAATCCCATCGAATAAATGAACAACAAAAAAAGAGATGATGATGGTGTATCTTGAACAACAAACTTTGACCCGAAAACTTGTCTAGAAAAAAAGATAAATAAATGACCTCTATAAAGCTAGCTCACCAACATGGGCACAAATAAAAAAGGCTATAATGGGAATTTTGGGCTTGTTTTGGGTGGTAATATCGATTTTTGGGCTGTTATAGATTTTTTTATATGCATTGTTGTGCTAGCTTAAACTTAAGCTAGCACAACTTTGTCAACATTTGTTCAAACTAAAAAAAAGTGGGCTCATTTTTATGGGCTTTTTTTGGGTTTTCATTCTATCATAGTAAAATTTTTTTTTTAATATTATTTTTTTTTTTAAGTCTATTGTTGTGCTACCTTAAGCCTAAGCTAGCACAACTTTGTCAATATTTGTCCAAACTAAAAAAAGGTGGGCTCATTTTTATGGGCTTTTTTTGGGTTTTCATTCTATCCTAATAAAGTTTTTTTTTTAATATTATTTTTTTTTTTAAGTTTATTGTTGTGCTACCTTAAGCCTAAGCTAGCTATCATGAAATAATAATTATTATAGTTTGAATAAAGTATGTATTTCTAAAAAAAGTTGTTACAATCCTTCTTTTAAATCAAGATTTCTAATTGTTTGTGAATTCAATATGGTGTATTTATTTACTAATTGTATATATATTTTTTTTTTGATCATTTTTCCTATATATATATTACTTTTTATAAATTACTCATACATATAAAAAAAATAAACAACAATATTATAGAACAGTTAGATTTCGCAGAGATTGATGCAAAAGTTTTTCTTTTCTTAAGATATTTGAATTTAAAAAAATAT